>WBNM01005735.1:0-94178 GCA_013399055.1 Ramphastos sulfuratus
CATACCCCTTCCAGCATCTCATTATCTATCTGATGCCTCAAACTGGACCCAGACTTGAGGTGTGGCCTCACTAGTGCCCAGTCCAGGGGCATGACCACTCCCCCAGTCCTGCTGGCCACACCACTGCTGATCCAGGCATGGATGCTGAGATTTCTCCTAATATCCAATCTAAACCTGTCCTGGCACAAGTGGAGGCCACGCAAAGAGCAAAAGCAGAGTGGATCTATGCAGCAGTACCTCAGCAGGCTCTTTGGTGTGGGGCTTTAGCCAGGCACTGTCCCAGCCCCCAGAGGGCACTGACCTTTTTGGAGAGGGGCATGATGCTGCTGGGCCGCACCAGTCGCCGCTTCTTGCAGCTGAGCACCGGGCGCGTGCGAGCCGCCACGCACGACCCGTCCCAGGCTGCAGAGACCATGTTCAGGCGTTGCTTTTTCTGCAGGAGCTCCTCAGCTTCCTGACCATCTCCCTGAGCGTGTTCTGCCAGGCCAGGCTGAAGACTGCAGGACAAGAAGATGAAGATGTTGCTACCTGCTCAGCCCTCCCACACTGCCCAGCCAGGTCACGACTGGGACCTTAGCGGCCGCTCTGAGCTGAGTTTGAAGTGCTGCAGCTGCACGAGGCAGCAGCTTCTGTTAAGCCAGCTCTGATTTCTTGCTTTTACTTTGGCCACTTTCAGTGCTCTCCTACCACTGTTTGATCAAACACCTTTGGAAGTTCTGAACAAAAACACCCAGCATGTGAAACTGGACAGAGAGCAAGAGCAAAGCCACTCTGGCCCCAAAGAGCTTTAATGCTGGGAGCTCAGCTTCCCCCAGGATTACAGTTCAGGGCATCCTGAGACAACTCCTGAGTGTAAGTGGCAGAGAGCACAACTCACAAGATCCCTTTTCCCTCAATGTAAACTTGACTCTGATTAAGATTTGAGAACTCTGCCTCTACCAGCTCTCAGCAGTGACACCAGAAAGGTGCAGTGTTAGCATGAACCCTTCTGTTTTACACACAGTAACCCTGCCCTACAGCCCAGCACCAGTACACCATGTGCCACCTACCAACCACCAGTGCAGCTCCTCATCTGAGGAACCTTTTCATGTCTATTTTACAAGTGCTTCGTTTCTGAAAATGCAAAACATGAAAGCTCTGTGGTCTGAGGCTCTGCAGTTCAAAGGCTGCAGGCACACAAAGGGCTCTGCTATAGCCTGAGGTGTTTCAGCTGCAGCCATGAGTTGGCTGATCAGTACTTTCTGCTCACACTGCAGCACCTCTCTCTTCTCAAGGCTTTGTGCAAGGTGCTAGCAATGCTCCTCTAGCCACCATCAGGCCTGTGCAGCACCCTGTGCACAGGGGGTTCCAAGTGGTTCAGCCCTGACATCATCCTGGAGCACAGCAGAGTTCCTTTCCCTCGTTTTGTGTACCCACTTAAATACTTTCTCAACAAAAACCAGCCTGGGGAAACAGAGACTTGAGAAAGTTTTACTCTTCATAGGTGGGATTTGGGTTCCTCAGTACCTCCAGAAAAGTGGGCTGGTGGCTGCAGATAGTTCTGCAAGCAGGGCACTGGTACCTTTGAATCAGACCATTTGCAAGTGCATTAGAACTACTCATAAAGGAACAGCTTGGAACATGCTTGCTGCATGGCTGCCTGCAGGGCTTGCTCCTGCAAACACAGCTCCAGTTAATACCCTTTTCAGAAGAACCAATGCAGCAGAGAACCTCAAGCAAGCCACCTCCTCCCAGAACAGTTCCAAGCATGATCTGCTACCCTGCTTGGCTCAGACAGAGACCATTTATACTGCTCCCAGCCAAGAGAACTCAGCCTCTCCCCGCCGCACGCGAGCAGCTTACCTGTTAATAACTCCATTGACAGGTCTTGGTGCTCCACAGGGCTTGGTGGGATGGGATTCAGGAGTACTTGCAGCAGAAATACCCAAGTTATCTAGTGGCTGGGATCCAGGAGCACTCTAAAAAACAATGAGAAAGATGATAAAATTAATAATTTGTTTTTTAAAAAAGCTTCTTAAATAGCCACAAGTTTCTTATTCCCAGCTTCTTGTTGAGGATTCTGCTCTGTAGCCACAGGTTCAAAACAAGGGATGAGAAAATCACTGTGTGAACAGGAGAGCAGGGATGTGAGGACTTCTTTGGGAGCTGCTCTGGCAGGAGGATGGATACACGACAGAGCTTTCAATGCAAGCACCAAAGAACTTCAATCCCCCCTCAGGCAACCAGGAAGGAGCATGAAAGGCTGAGCTCTACAAGGAGGCTCCAGCGTTTTGTCTCGATAGAGCAAACAAGTTCATAACCACCTGGAAACCTCACAGGAGGTTTCTGGAGTTTGATACTGTGCTCTGCAGCCACAAGGCCATGAGCCCTCATCTGAGCACTCTGAGGGAAAACAGGAGGAGAGGGAGAGAACAGACTTGCAAAACTGGATCTGCATTTCAGCTCAAAACCTGTGCAAACAGCACTTGGGAAAGGATTTTAAATGAGCATGCAGAGGAGCTGTGGGGTTTGGACACAGGCAGGAGGACTCTCTAACGCTAGAACTGCCTGAGAAACACAAAGCTGTGAACACCTTTCTGGCAGAGGAAAGCAAAAACTAAGCTCCCCAAGTCCCTGCTGCCTCAGGTCTGGTGCACAACCTCCCCTTGCTCTGCAGTGAGCAGAAGTCACTGACTGCTGGACCAGTGCAGGGCTGACAGCTGGACTTGATTCACAGAATGGTTTGGGTTGGAAGGGACCTTCAAGACCATCCAATTCCAACTTCCTGCCATAGGCAGGGACATCTCCACCAGCACAGGTCACTCAAGGCTTCACCCAGCCTGGTCTTGAACACCTCCAGGCAAGGAGCATCCACAGCCTCCCTGGGCATCCTGTGCCAATGCCTCCCCACCCTCACTATAAAGAATTTCTTTCTCATCTCCAGTCTAAATCTGCCCTCCTCAAGCTTCCACGATCCTGTGTGGCTGCAGCACATCTCCCAGTGACAGCACTGGGGGGGAACTGTCACTACAGCTTCCAAGGATTTATACCTCCTGCCAGCAGCATTCCTGCTCTCCATTCCAGCAGGGTCCTGTGTGTTCACAGTCTGGGTGCTCATCATTCCTAGTTTCATCTTTGCAGCACTTTTTATTTTCAGACCTGCTCTTCCTCCAGCCCCTCAGGGTCAAACTTCATCTTTTCCTGTGTGAAGCACTTCCTACTCTCACTGCCCAGGGCTGGGTTTCCTCCTTTGTGCACCCAAGGGTGGTAGTGCAGCTCAAGTACCAGTGAAGGAGACAAAAAGTCTGACGTATCCACAGGGCTGCTTGTCCATCTCTGCTCATCTCCATCCCAGAAGCATCAGCTGACGTTACAATGATTCAAATCACAGAATGGTAGAGGATGGAGCAGACCTCTGGAGATCATCCAGTCCAACCCTCCTGCCAGAGCAGGGGCACCCAGAGTAGGTTGAGCAGGATAGCACCCAGGTGGGTTTTGAATGACTGCAGAGAAGAGACTCCCCCACCTCTCTGGGCAGCCTGTTCCAGGGCTCCAGCACCCTCAAAGTAAAGAAGTTCCTCCTCATCTAGATGGAGCTCCCTTTGTTCAAGCTGATGCCCATTACCTCTTGTCCTGTCACTGGGCACCAATGAAAAAAGCCTGGCCCCATCCTCCTGACACCCACTCTTTAACTGTTGAGAAGATCCCTCCTCAGTCTTCTCCCCAGGCTAAAAAGCCCCAAGCCCCTCAGCCTTCCTCCCCTGCCATGACTCCCCCAAGCCAGCCAACTCAGATGAGGCTGTGGCGGTGCTGGGCTAACGGTTTCCAGCAGAGCACAGACCTGACTCACCCTGGGATGAGCAATTTCTAACAGACAGCTGCTGCCTGTTTGAGGAACTTGTGCTGGGCTCTGCTCAGAAGAGGTTTGCCCCGGGGGGAGCAGAGGCAGATGAGCCCTGCTGCGGGGAGGCAGGGATGAGATCGGATCACCAGCGGCGTTACGCAAGCTCGGGGCAGCAGCACCCTGGCGAGGTGAGGTCAGTGCAGGAGCTCAGCTCTTCCCCTCTGGCTTGCAGAGCTTGGCAAGGCTGAGCCTTCACATGACACCTCCACCAGAGGCACCCCTGGTTCAGGAGGGCAGGCACACATGACTCATAAGCTCTTTTGAACCAGGGTATTTATTTTCTTCTCCAGAAAGGGTCTTAAAGGAGGAACTTCTCCAAGAGCTGTCTCTGGCTCAGTGGTTCAAGATGGGAATGGAGATGACTCCTCTGCTTCCTCCAGATGAGCTGAAAGCATCAACCCAGAGCCTGTGTATCAGAACCAGCCCAGGCTCACTTTATCAGGCTGGGGATGGGTGTATCCCAACCAGGCTCTGCCACCAGAATGGGGGCACAGGCAGGAATGCAAGAGCTGCCACATCCAGCACTCTGAGCAGAGGCAGAGCTCTTGCACCAGCTCCTCCTGGATGCACCTCCCAGAGCTGTGCCCTCCTGCAGGCTGGGATCCAGGAGTGCTCATCACACCAGGGTCACACCAGGGCTCCAGACTGAGCTCTTCTCTGTGTTTTGGGTTCGCCTACAGTCTGGAACTCCTGAACTTTTAGGATCCTCAGGACCCTCAGGGGTATCAAAGATTCATCTTTATCACATCCACCTGCTGCAGATGAAACCAGGAGGCTGCAGGCTGCCAGGGGCTCTCATGGCAGTAAAGAAGCTGCATATTGGCAGATAGTCATGACCCAACACCGGGAATGTCCCAAAGACCCCAGACAAAACCAGACAGGTTCAGACCTTCACCTGTTACTAGATGCAAGCCCCTGGAGTGCAGGGGGAAGAGGATACTCCAGCACAATCTTTTCTCATTCCCTATAAACATCTTCAGTGCAGCCCCTTGCTAGACCAGTCCTACAGGCAAGGAACCACTATCAGCAGCTGAGTTATCTCCTCAGGGCTTTGTGTTCTTCTCATCTTCAGGCAAAAACATTTATTCACATTCTGAGCTTCCAGTTCCCAGCAGATATTCCCAGACCTTCACTGAGCCCTTCCCTCCACCACCAACAGGATTAGTTCTTCTTAGGGATTATCAGCCACATCCCACACGTCAAGCTGGTGCCCAAGGATGTGTATCCTGCACTTACACTGGCCAAGGGAGGTATCCATGAGTGGATGAGATCCAAGGAGGAGCTGGGGATGAGGCAGGATGGATTCCTTACTCCACACTGCAGACCTGTCTCTTAATCTGTCAGTTTAGAGGGGGGGGGGGGGGAAGAGGCAAAGAAAGCCTAATTCTAAGTAGCCCAAAGAGTGCCAAAATGATAAGGAGAGGCCCAAGAGATATCCTTCCACTAAGTGTTCTAATGCAACAGGAATGGGCTCTGGGCTAATCTCTGGCTCAGAGCAGATCAAGGCTCTGACTCAACACCCCACCCTTACCAGCAATCTAATTAATCACAAACCCTCCAGCAGCAGTGTGGAGGAGCTGGGTGCCTGGAGGCAGCCTTTCTGGTGCTGCCACCTCCAGCAGTGCTGCAGAGGAGCTGGCAGTGTGTGGGGATGTGCCTCCACCAGCAGCCACAGGGGGAAGGCAACAGAAAGTCCCTTGCAGGAGGTGCCACCCTCCAAGAAGCAGGCACAGGAATAGCCACAAGAAGGTGCTGAGCAGGAACCTGCAGCCTGCTTTATACCCAGAAGGTTGCCCTTCACTGCTCTTAGTGTCTATTATTTGTGGCACTGCTACCTCCAAGACCTGCAAGTGAGATCAGATCTCCACGGTGTGAGCACTGCAGTAATAAAAGTCTCTGCTGGAAGAGCTCATACCCAAGTGCAAGGGATGAGAAAAGAGACAATACAGGAAATGAGGAAACACAGCAAGAGGGAGATGGCTGCAAGCAGCAGACCCAGACAGCAAAACCAGTCAGGCAGCATCTCTTCCATACAGCAGAGATGCACAGATGTGTCCTAATCTATACATCCAGAGGTGATGTCTGAGACAACCTGAGGTGGCTGAATCCCTGGAGGTGTTTATCAGCCATGCAGGTTGGTGCTAAACCAAGTCCCTTGGCACCACGACTTGGTAGTTGGATTTGGATTCAGTCTTAAAGGTGTTCTCCAACCAAAATGATTCTGTGGTTTCATAAGGATGCAGAAAGTGTTTTAACACCTAGGGATAAAGTCAGGCAGGACAGAGCCCTTCCATCTGCAGATTCCCAGGTTGAAAACATTCATGTCAGATAAACAACCTGACTGAAACAGGCAAAGGAGAAAATTTTCTTCCTCTGACAGTTAAATTTGATCATGTATCTCTGTTATCAGTCTGCCATCTCCAGATCAGCTCCCCACTAAGAGCCAATCCATCAGGGCAGGAGCACCTATCTGCTTTGTTCTTCTCCAAGTGCTTTTTGGGTTAAAGCATGCCAAGGGCGGGGAGTGGGACACTGACAGACATCACTGCTCCCAGCCAGACACTGCGTAATGCCTGTGAGTCAATCATGCCCTGGGGCAGCCCCTGGCACCCTGCCCCTCCAGCATTTTCACCTGCAGCACCACCAACCACTTCAGGTGGGTTGTACCCAATCACCCCAGCAGAGCTGTGGGCTCAGCTCAGCTTCAATTCCAAAGACACATCTGAACACCAGTGCCAAGCGAGATGTTTTGCCACAGTCACTCCTAATAACCACTTTGTGGTCTACTGCTAATAGAAAAAATGGTCATGCCCCTGGACTGGGCACNAAAAAAATTCACAGCATTTCCTACAATCCTTCAGCAGCAGAAAAACTCTGCCCAAGCCTCACCCCTGAGAGAACACTCCAAGTACCATTTTACACTCACTTCTAGTTATGGTTTTTATCTCTATCAACTACTTTTTGACCAGTGTGGCCAGGAAGGCAAAGAGCATCCATGCCTGGATCAGCAGTGGTGTGGCCAGCAGGACTGGGGGAGTGGTCATGCCCCTGGACTGGGCACTGGTGAGGCCACACCTCAAGTCTGAGTCCAGTCTGAGGCATCAGACAGACAATGAGATGCTGGAAGGGGTATGGAGCAGGGGGTGAGGGGTTTGGAGAGCAGGTCTGGTGAGGAGAGGCTGAAGGAGCAGGGATTGTGTAGCCTGGAGCGGAGGAAGCTGAGAGGAGACCTCACTGCTCTCTGCAGCTACCTGAATGGAGGCTGGAGTGAGGCTGGAGATGGCCTCTTCTCCCAGGTAAGTAATGACAGAACAAGAGGTAATGGCCTCAAGCTGCAGCAGGGCAAGTTCAAATTGGCTGTTAGGAAGAATTCCTGCCCTCAAGAGCAGTCAGGCCTTGGAACAGGCTGCCCAGGGAGGTGAAGGAGTCAGCACCCTAAAGGTGTTCAAAAACAAAGAGATGTGGCCCTTTGGGACATGGTCATGGAGGTGCTGGGTAGTAGGTTGGACTTGATGATCTCAGAGGTTCTACAGTCCTGTGATTCTCCTGCCACTGCTGCTCTGTGACTCTCAAGTGCTCCCACTGCACTGGAGTTCCATTTCTCCCTGGACACACAGGACAGAAAAGCAGGAATGCTGCAGGAGCTGGAAGCAGGCAGGGACCACCCTTCTCTTAGTACTACAGCACAACTTCAAACTCCTCCATTTTCCAAACATCCAAGTGTCCCAGAGGATCAAAAGCACTCCCAGGCAGGCTGCACAGCACGCTCAAGCCTTTAGTCTGTGGCCTACATTTCTGCATTAAATAATAAATACCTGGCACTCAGCATCCTTTCCAGTGCATCTCCCTGCAATCATTAGCTCCCTTTCCAAGGGGTAACACTCAGGCAGATATTAATAGCTGCATCTTTAGAAGCCTTTGCTAATTGTGCTCCTCTCAGTCTGAGGTGCTTTTGCAGCTGGAGGGAAAGGATTGGTTAGGATTTTTAAGCTTCACAAAATGCTAATGCACATTTCAAAAGGGACCCCGAGGAAGGCTGCTCTAAAAAGTGTTTCAATCCCAGAATGATCAGGGAGGTGAGGGTGAGCTGCCCAGACAAGAGATCAGCAGTTCCCATGTGAGGTCCCACAGAGAGCTGCTGCTGCAGGGGGTCAGTCCCATTCAGACACAGTCCCACAGAGAGCTGCTGCCAGGGGTTAGTCCTGCACATGGTTTGAGCATACCTGAGGCTGTTTGGCCTGGAGAAGACTGAGAGGAGATCTCAGCAACATGTGCAAGTGTCTGAGGGGTGGGTGTCAAGTGGAGGGAGTCAATCTCTTTTTGGTGGTCTGCAGCAAGTACAAACTGGAATGTAGAAGGTTTCACCTCAATACGAGTGAGGGTGACAGAGCCCTGGAGCAGGCTGCCCAGAGAGGTTGTGGAGTCTGCTTCTCTGGAGACCTTCAAAACCCTCCTGGATGCATTCCTGTGCAGACTGCCCTGGGTGATCCTGCCTGGCAGGAGGGTTGGGACTCGGTGATCTCTGGAGGTCCCTTCCAACCTCCACCATTCTGTGATCTCTCTCCCACAGCAGCCTGAAGGATGAACCTTCCCTTCCCCCAAGGTGAAGTTTAAGCCCCAGCTGCTGCTGCTGGCACTTACCAGGCGTTCAGCCCCAGGCTCCAGCTTCACTTCAGCACTAAGGGGACGAGATGCATCATCTACTGCAGCGTCAGGGGGTGAGGCTTCCCCAAGAACTATCAGCCCCTGCAAGAGAGGGAAGGGAACAGGAATTAGCTGCAGCTCCTTGGGTCTCGGCAGGGAAGCGGCGCAGCAACTGCCCCCCAGAAGCTGCAGCCCTGCAGGCCTGGCCTGGTGCTCCCACATCTCACAGAGCCAAACCCAGCCCCTGCTGCCTGGATTTTCCTGACATCCAAGCTGAACTCGGAGGGGGAAGGAGCAGTGGCTGAAGCCAAGTCACATGCCTGCAGCTCATTAATAGTAGACAGTTAGCTCCCTCTCAGGCAGAGCTGCTGCAGCGCTGCTGCCGTCCTGCTTCCCGGCGCTTCCCAGCCCTTCCCCTCCTCCCACACGCGAGGAGCTCCAGCGAGCTGCACGCCAGGAAAAGCAGAGAGCTTTTGCTGGAGCACGGAGCAGGAAGCCACTGCTTTCATAGTACAAAGTGGAACTCACCAAACACAGCCAAGCAAAATCATTTTGAGTGGATGCCAAAATTCTGCAGTCAAAGTTGTTAGTTTGAGCAGATTTTTTTTCAGAGAAGTGATACTGACAAAATTCAATAAGGAAAGAAAAGCAGAGATAAACAAAGCACTGCTCTAAACCTAGTGGGACAAAGCACAGTGGCAGAGAACTGCTTTATCAGGCTGGACATATGCTGTCCTGTTTATATGGGTTTGCTCCAAAGGCAGCACTGCTGTCTCTCCCTGAGCCACACCAAGTCAAATAAAGCCATTCTAATTATGGATGTTCTGAGCTGTATTGTAACAGAACAGCCTAAAGTGTGCAAGGTTAGAGAGCTGGTAGAACCTACAGGCCTAGGACAAAAGACAAGCAAGGACAAGTCTGTGTCTGATCAAAGAAGTTGGCATGGGAAGGGCTGCTCAGACCGAGAAGGGGCAGATCAGTCATCTGAAAACAATTCTGGGCCTTGCTCTGTGTGCCACAAGGAAGGGAGGCTGCAAAGGAACCTGGACACATTATATGGAGAGGGGAGAGAGCCACAAAGCTTCCCTCAGAAGTCCACAAAGTCACATCTGACCACATGGCCATGGAAGTCACTCTTAAGGCTCATCTTATGCCCTGACACAATTCTCTAGCCGAGCCTGGTGGCTTCCAGACTGACACTGGCAGCCCTTAGGGATGCTTCAAGAACAGTTCATCAACCAAATACAACTGGAGGTGGCCTCTGACCAGCACTGAGGAAGTAGCCAGCTTCTAGAATAAACGTGGTGGTGACCTTCTAGAGGTTTCTGACATTCCAGAAAGATGTTTAGTGGATGACTGAAGCTGGAAGCCTAAACTCAAGCCACAGAAATGGTTTGAGCTGAAAGAGACCTTTAAAGGCCTCTAGTCCACCCCCCAGCAGTCAGCAGGGACATCTGCAACTAGAGCAGGCTGCTCAGATCCTCAAACAGCCTCACTGGAGTAGTCCCAGGGATGGGGAATTTCCCACCTCTGGGCAACCCAGGCCAGGGTCTACACCACCCTCACTGTAAAAAAATTTCTTTCTTCTCTCCAGTCTGAATGTCCCTCTTCTAGTTTCAAACCATCACCCCTGGTTCTGTCACAGAAGTCCATCTCCACCTTTCTGATCAGCACCCTTAAGCACTGAAAGGCCACCCAAAGGTCTCCATACTGCTCTGCTCTGCAAAGATCCCTCTCTGAAAGCAACCCAGCACATTTCACCACTGCTTCCAGAAGCATCCTCAGGCATGCTTCCAAGAGCTTGGGCATCTCCAGCTGTCAGGTGCAGGAGACAGTGGACATGAAAAAAAGGAGAAGCTGGGACTGAAAGCACAGTTGGAACCAAGGAAGCTGCTTCCCTTTCACTCTCCAGAACACACTTGGGCTTCTCACCCCCTCAGTGAGAGAATGAGATGGGGAAGCAGAGCCACCAGGAACAGAGACTGCCACCAAGGTCTGCTGCCTTCAGCTGAAAAGGAGGAAAGGAGCTGCTCCATGTCTTGGGAAGGAGCAGGAATTAGCTCTAGATACCCCTGCTGGTGACTCTGAAGCAGAGGCTTAGCACAACCTTCCCCACCAGCGTCACAGCTTTGGTTTCCATGCCCCTGGTGAGAAGCTGCACTGCTCGAACTGACCACGGGCAGCAGCTGCCCTCTCCCAGCTCCCAGCCCATCAGACAGCCTCAATGGCTGAAGGTTGGACAGCATCTTCCCACTGAGGGCTTCTGCTCCTCTGCCCTACTTCTAAGAGTTTTAAGCCTCCATTATTTATACACTTCTGAATAATAGAGAGGAATTAGAAGGGCAACATAAAAATCCCAACTCCCCTTCAGGAACAGGAAAGGAGCAGCACGTCTGAACCATTCCAAGGTCACACAGTGCTTGTTTTTCACCAGCATTCTCCAAAACAAAGGAAGAAGGAAAGGGCCTTCCAATATTTATGAGCAAGTTTGCTGCTTTACTCCCATTTCTGTTGCTAATTACAGCACTGATGGGAAGTCAATTGCACAGGTCTCAGAGACACAGCTCAGACGCCTCAGCCCCCCAAGCCAGCAGCTTCTAAGGGGTGAGGCAAAGGACTGACACATCAGTAAGGGACTGAATGTCCTGACCAGCCCCAGAGAGGAACAGCAGCACTCTTGTGATGCCCTAAGCCCAACACAGGCCTGCAGACACAGGAAACCCCTGTGAGAGCTGCAAATTCTTCCAGCAAGAGGCTCCTCCTAACTCCAGTCCCACCCTTCCCACCAGGCGTTTCTCTTGACTCAGCAGCTGAGCACAGCCCTCCCCACGGAGCAGGCTGCACTCAGGGCAGGCCAAAAGCACAAAGGGAACGTCCTGAACCCAGCTGGAAGAGGGTTTGGGAACAAACTGAACTTGGGTCTGCAACAGAGGATGAGCAAAACAACCTCTTCTTCAAGGAACTCAGCCACGTTTTCATCCACTCTGCCACCCTTTCATCTTCCCTCTTCTTCCAGAGGAGAAAATCCTGTTTGCTCCTTTCCAAACAGGGAGCTTCTGCCACCCACACAAGCAGTGAGGTGCAAAGACTCTGTGTGGGGGACCAGCACCATGCCACACCCCAGCTCCAAAACACCACAAAAAAGCTTTTTGGTGGAAGATTCAAACCCCCACCCCTGCCCCCCCTTCTGCCCCTGGAGGGCATCCAGCACCTTGAATTACCTCTCCTTGTTCTTCAGAGCAACGAGGCTGAGTGGGGGACTTGAGCATCTCCCCAGTGGAGACAGATTGAGAGCCCTGGGGCTGGTTAGTCTGGAGAAGGCTGAGAGGGGATCTGGGCAATGCCTACAAACACCTGAGGGGTGGGGGTCAAGTGGCTGGGGCCAATCTCTTTTGGGTGGTGCACAGCAGTAAGCCAAGGAGCAGTGGATACAAACTTGAACACAGAAGATTTCACCTCAATGTGAGGAGAAACTTTTTACAGTCAGGGTGCCAGAGCCCTGGAGCAGGCTGCCCAGAGAGGTTGTGCAGACTTTCAAGATCCTTCTGGATGCCTTCCTGTGTGACCTGTCCTAGGTGATCCTGCTCTGGCAGGGCAGTTGGACTCAATCTCCAAAGGTCCCTTCCAACCCCTACAATTCTGTGTAAACCTTAACACAAAAGGGTAGTTAACCTAAGAAAAGAGGATAAAATAGAACAGCAACTCTGCACTCCTGCAGCAGCTACACTTGCACCTTGGATCATCTTTGTGGCCTCCTCTGGGCTCACTCTAACAGCTCTGTGCCCTTCTTACACTGGGGACACCAGAACTGGACACAATATTCAGGAGCAGAGCAATGGAGCAGAATCATTTCTCTTGCCCTGCTGGCCACACTCCTCTGAATGCAGCCCAGGACATGATTTGCCTTCTGGGTTTTTGTTTGAGCAAACCAAAGCAAGCTGACATCCTGTTTGCTGAAAGCTCAGATGTGCTCTTCAACCCTGACACAACACCATGATGTTCTCCTCAGCCCTAGAGACCTCAACCTCACATAAGAGCATATGGGATGCCTGTAGCCATGGTCAGGCCATTTCATGGGTCTGTCCAGTGGCCATCAGCTGCTGACAGCACCAAACCTTCCCCTTCCTTAGAGGAGTTTGCTCCTTTGTTACTTTTAGCACAGAAACATTTAGCTGGTTTGGATTTCATACTCAGAAACCAGGATGGCTTTCTCAAGGCAGAGGAAGATGATGCTTTCTGAGGCTGCTTCATTAACTTGCCATACAGTCCACTTCCCAGCAGCCCTCTGCTCTGCTCTCTAATGCAGTGCTCTTCCACCCAGTCATTTACAGCCCTGGCTCACTCAATTAGCCTGTTTTGCTGCATAGCTGCAGAGAGTCCAAGATCCCTCCCTGCATGGAAACCTCTCCCCTTCCACCCCCAGAGCACCACACGTCCTGGGAAAAGCACTGCTGTCCTCTGAATTCCTGAGGATCCCTGTGTTGATGCAATACCATCAGCCCTCTAGCCACAAGCTTCACACACTCCTTGCTCCAAGGGCTGACATTTAGCTGTGCATGCCTGAACAAGTCCTGCTAACAATTCCTTCCTCATCCCTGCTCTGCTCTCCCCAGCTCCCCCGTCAGGAGAGCAAGCCTGAGAAAAGTTAATTCCTTGCACAGAGAGAGGTCAGCACCTAGAAACTGCCTTATTTCATGACAGACTCCATTTTCAGCCTCTGCTATGTGATAGCATCTGAAGCTGACTTCCTCCCCAGGCCCCTCCCTTCCTCGGCAAGGCTCCTGTGAAACTGTTCCTCAGCCCCATCTTCAGCTGCTCCCAGTGAAAAAAAAGGGCAGGTTTAACAACAAAAAAAACAAAAATCAAAAGGCTAGGGAGGGCCACAAAGATGATCAGAAGGCTGTGGAGACAGGCTGGGAGAGTTGGGGCTGCTCAGACTGGAGAAGGCTCCAGGGAGACCTTAGAACAGCCTTTCAGTACCTGAAGGGGCTACAGGAGAGCTGGGCAGGAACTTTTGACAAGGGTTTGGAGTGACAGAATGAGGGGGAATGGTTTTGAGCTGAAGAGGGGAGATTGAGACTGGAGATGAGGAAGAAATTATTTCCAGTGAGGGTGATGAGACATTAGAACAGGTTGCCCAGAGAGGTTGTGGCTGCCTCCTCCCAAGAGGTGTTCAAAGCCAGGCTGGATGAGGCCTTGAGCACCCTGGGCTGGTGGGGATGTCCCTGCCTGTGCCAGAGGGGTTGGAACTGGATGAGCTTTGGGGTCCCTTCCAACCTAAACTATTCTATGAACCTGTGAGGAACAGCAGCACATGTGCAAGGGCAAGCTTTGTGCAGTACCTAAAAGCTGACTTTGAAATAAGATATTGCTGATACAGAACTGACTTCAGAGTAAGATCTTGCTTCTCTCACTGCACCAGGGTAAAAAATGACACTCAGCCCGTGCCAAAGAGCTCAGAGCTGGCCACAAGCAGGCAATCTGCTTTCTGACAGACGTGGGGGAAGGCAAGCATCAGCCTTTGCACGCTCACTCCCCACTGCGCCAGAGCAGAGAGCCCTCAGGAGGCAGACAAAGCAACACCAGAGGACCCAGAGCCTGCTCCTCACCTTATTGGCTCTGATCTGCTTGTAGATGTCTGTCTGCTGCCGGATTCGGTACTCCAGGTCCGAGACGTGGGCTTGGAGCCAGTTCCAGCGGCTGACGATGGCTGCGCGGTCTGCTGCCCACCGCCACTCTGCCCTTCGCCTCCTGCAAGACAGAGAGGGGCAAGGATTATTCTGAGTGTGAGTTTAATTATACAGCCCACAGACAAACCCAGCAGAGCTGACAGAGCAGAAGCTGCAGCCTGAACGGCAGAGCTGACAGCATCCAGCCTGGCTGCAAAGGCTGTGCCTCCGCGGGGCAGCACTGAAACAACTTTTGGCACCCACTGAGGGAAGCCCTCCCTGCCTGTGCAAGCATTCAGATTCTACTCCATGCTTAGCTGAACCAGCAGCTCCAGTCCCACCTGCTCACATCTGCCACACGAGCTCACTTTTCCAAGTCTTCCTCCTCCCTTCTTCCATGAAGCCAACCCCTGGCACCAGTCACAGAATGCACCTCAATGCCAGGGCGCACCTCAATGCCAGGGCGCACCTCAGGGCCAGCAGTAAAACTCAGCAGCAAGGTTCACAGCACAGAGTCAGGGACTTGCTTTGGTTGGAAAAGACCTTGGAGACCACTGAGCCCAAACACCAGTGCAGCACTGCCAGGGCACTGCTAAACCATGGCTCTCGGCACCACATCTACATGGAGGGACTGAGGCCAGGGCTTGACAGCCCTCAAAGGGAAGAAATTGTTCTTCATGTCCAGCCTACATCTCCCCTGGTGCCATCTGAGGCTATTTCCTCTCATTCTGTCACCTGCTACTTGGGAGAAGAGACCAACCCCTACCTGGCTCCAATCTCCCTTCAGCAAGCTGCAGAGAGCCAAAAGGTCTCCTCTCAGCCTCGTTTTCTCCAGATCAAACACCCCCAGCTCCCTCAGCTGCACCTCCCCAGTCCTGTCCTCCAGACCCTTCACCAGCTCTGTTGCCCTTCTCCAGATCTGCTTCAACTCCTCAATGTCCTTCTTGGAGTGAGAGGCTCAAAATTGGACCCAGGATTCAAGGTGCAGCCTAATCAGTGCTGAGTCCAGGGGGCCCAATCCCTTCCCTGCTCCTGCAGCCCACACTACTGACCCAAGCAAGGCTGCTGTTGGCCTTCTTGGCCATCATTTTGTTTTAAGAATAAAAACTGTCTAGAGAGGAGCAACAGAGCTACCAGCACCTTGCAGAAGCTGCTCCCCTGCAACGAAGTGTTGTAAAGGAAAGCAGGCAGCAGTAAACATTTCTGCTCTGACATCTTGACTGAGCAAACAGAGAGGCCAGGAAAAAACACTGGAAAATTACCAAGTGAACAAGTCCTGATCTCCAGGGCTGAGATGCAACCAGTGTGAAGAGGAGCATGTGTGGGTGCAGGGGGGAACCCACACACTTTGCAGCTCTTGCCTGACTTCCTACCTTCTTTATCTCAGCTGCAAACACAAAGCACCCATCTGCAGGGACAGAAATGTGCTGTTGGTAGTGCATGGCCTGCACCACTGTTCCTGCTACAGCCACCCCCTTACTGCCTCCTACCACACTGCAGCATGGGATGGACACAAGGATGATAAGGTCCACAGCTCCACTATCCCAACCCCTGAGCCATAATATCCTGAAAACACACCCTCAGAATCCTGATTCCAGTGGACTAATGTGAGAGAGAAAACCACTACATGGTCCAGAGGAGGCCACGAAGATGCTCAGAGGGCTGCAGCCTCTGCCACAGGGACAGGCTGAGAGAGTTGAGGCTGTTCAGCCTGGGGAACAGAAAGCTCTGGGGAGACCTTCAGCAGCCTTCCAGCACCTGAAGGGGCTACAGGAGAGCTGGGGAGGGACTACTGACAAGGGCTTGTAGTGACAAGATGGGGAACAATAGATTGAAGTTGGAGAAGGGCAGATTCAGACTGGAGATCAGGAAGGGTGGTGAGACACTGGCACAGGCTGCCCAGGGAGGTTGTGAATGCCCCTTCCCTAGAGGTGTTCAAGGCCAGGCTGGATGAGACCTTGAGCAACCAGGGCTAGTGGGAGGTGTCCCTGGCCATGGGGCTGGCACTGGATGATCTTCAAGGTCCCTTTCAACCCAAACCATTCCCCAATTCTATGAATCTATGGTGTAGAAACAAAGCATCAGCACAAGCCCAAATCCAGTGCTGCTGCACAAAGCCTCTGCCACATCTGGATGTTGGCAATTAAGAAATTAATCACCAAATAAATCCCTCTGCCCATCTGGAGTATTTTTTGAACCCAGTGAGAGCACAGAAGGGGCAGTGAAGCCACAGCAATGTCCAGCTGCTTCTTCCAAAACAAAAACCTAACCAAGAGAAGGCCTCTGCTGAGCTGAGGCCAGCAGCAGAGCAAGAGCAGCACCTGGGGTAAGCGAGCTTTCCGTGGGAAGCAGCCCCAGCTGCAGAGGTGTAACAGCACTGATCAAGTTCTCAGAAGGATCCACACCTCCTGTGCCTCTGCCCTTATTTAGATGTGCTGCTGCTAAAACCAAACAAACCCCAGACCCAAGAGCAGCAGGGTTAGGACAAGTTTCCAGTGAGCTAATAGAAATACCCTGCAAGGAGGAGTTGGCTCCTTTGAAGTGCAAGGGAAAGCCACAAGCATAGAGCCAGGCAGGTCCCTGTTCCTGCTGGGCCCCCCAGCTGTGTGGGCAATGTTGCTTCAGTGCCAGTCTGGATGAGGCCAGATTGCACCAAAATGGGCAATTGTATCCTCTGCCCACAGTCCTGCCTGTCCTCTCCTAAGACCATTTTCAAAGCCCTTTTAAGATCTTAAGTCCTTCTCTCTGGAATACTTCCCTGTGCAAAGTGCCTGCTCTATTTTGATCCAGGCTGACCTTATGTTTGGAGGAAATGTTACTATTTCTTGTAGAAGGCTGCACAGCAAGGCCAGACCTTAATCCTCCAGCAGTTACACCAGGGATACAACCAGCAGACACCGAGACAAAAGATGAGCAGGGCAGCTGAGCACCAGGGCTGGGTGAAGATCTGACAGACCACAGCAGCAAGGCAGAGTGGCCACAGGGTTAATCTGGATCCCAGTGGGCTGAGCAGCTGACACCACCCTAGCATCACCCCATCACAGCAGCTCTAATCCCCATCTCCTGCCCAGCCATGCCTCACTCTGCTGCAAGCAGGCTCCTGTCTTGCAAGACTGCAGCCCCTCCTCCCCACAAGGCATCTCCAGTTTGAGCCCAAACAGCACCAAGATCTCCTCCACAGCACCAGAGAAAAAGCAGAGTGGGGCACAGATCTCCCTCACCTCGGAGCTGTTGCTCTGCTCCACTCACAGCACTGCCACTGCCTGCATGCTGAAGCTGCCCTCAAGGCTCTCTGTTTTCTGCTCTGCCAGCCAAGTTGCAGTGATTTCTACCATGCTTTCATTTCAGAAGCTCAGAGCAGTTTTACTGAGGAAGAACTCTCAAGTTTCAACCCAGGGAAGACCTCTGCAGTGGCTGTGTTTGCTTTTATGGCATCTTGACGTGGATGCAGTCGATTGTCTGAGCTCCTGCAAGGTTTAGGGCTCCAAGCCAGACCTCAGGAGGCTTCTTTGCTCTACAGAAGCACAGACTGCATTGGGTTGGAAGGGACCCTCAAAGGTCATCTTGTCCAAACTCCCCCCTGCAGTCAGCAGAATACCCCCAACTAGATCAGGCTGCCCAGGACCACACCAAGTCTGATCTTTAGTATCTTCTGGGATGGGGACTCAACCACATCCCTGGGCAGCCTGCTCCAGTATTTCACCACTCTCATTGTGAAGAACTTCCTCCTGACGTCCAACTTAAATCCAGTGCTTTATCTCTCTTCCTGGGGATCCACCTGCTGCTGGGAATTGGCATTCAGAGATATCAAAAGCTGCTGAGAACACCTGCAAGCTGCCAGCTTCCTTGCTTGCCTCTGCAAAGTCACAAAGCCCCTGTGATTGCTGGAACAACACTGGTCTGCTGCATCAGACACATCATCTTCTTTTGCTCAGAGGACACAGAAATCGAGGCAAAGCCTAAAATCCACCTGAGGCCCATTCAGGCTCCTGAGTGCCCTGACAGTGTAAGTGACAGCAGACCTGCTCCTCACCTCCANCCCAAACAGCACCAAGATCTCCTCCACAGCACCAGAGAAAAAGCAGAGTGGGGCACAGATCTCCCTCACCTCGGAGCTGTTGCTCTGCTCCACTCACAGCACTGCCACTGCCTGCATGCTGAAGCTGCCCTCAAGGCTCTCTGTTTTCTGCTCTGCCAGCCAAGTTGCAGTGATTTCTACCATGCTTTCATTTCAGAAGCTCAGAGCAGTTTTACTGAGGAAGAACTCTCAAGTTTCAACCCAGGGAAGACCTCTGCAGTGGCTGTGTTTGCTTTTATGGCATCTTGACGTGGATGCAGTCGATTGTCTGAGCTCCTGCAAGGTTTAGGGCTCCAAGCCAGACCTCAGGAGGCTTCTTTGCTCTACAGAAGCACAGACTGCATTGGGTTGGAAGGGACCCTCAAAGGTCATCTTGTCCAAACTCCCCCCTGCAGTCAGCAGAATACCCCCAACTAGATCAGGCTGCCCAGGACCACACCAAGTCTGATCTTTAGTATCTTCTGGGATGGGGACTCAACCACATCCCTGGGCAGCCTGCTCCAGTATTTCACCACTCTCATTGTGAAGAACTTCCTCCTGACGTCCAACTTAAATCCAGTGCTTTATCTCTCTTCCTGGGGATCCACCTGCTGCTGGGAATTGGCATTCAGAGATATCAAAAGCTGCTGAGAACACCTGCAAGCTGCCAGCTTCCTTGCTTGCCTCTGCAAAGTCACAAAGCCCCTGTGATTGCTGGAACAACACTGGTCTGCTGCATCAGACACATCATCTTCTTTTGCTCAGAGGACACAGAAATCGAGGCAAAGCCTAAAATCCACCTGAGGCCCATTCAGGCTCCTGAGTGCCCTGACAGTGTAAGTGACAGCAGACCTGCTCCTCACCTCCACGTCAGCACACATCCCACCCCAGAGAAACACACTGGACTTAAACCAAAAATAAACCAAGAAAGCGAAACCCAGCAGTGTAGACTTCATCCTCTGACACCCTGCAGCATAGGTGGAGGAGGGGAAGAGACATAATGATGGTTCAGCCACACTTTCCAAAACAGTATTGAGCGTAGCCTGCTCCCTCTATATTTAGAATTCAGCCTTTTTCAGAGCCTGTTCAATTACACCCTTGGCTGCCATGGGCTGTCAGCAACATGGATGTGCTCTCCTCCTGCTTTTGGGAAACAAGCTATGGAGATTCTGCAGCTTTCATCTCTGTAGAAGTGCTTTGCAAGAATGATTGTCTTGGCTAGCACTAGAAAGCAACAACCTCAAACAAAACTCATACATTCATAGAATGGTTTGGGTTGGAAGGGACTTTAAAGACCATCCAGTTCCAACCCCTCTGCCATGGGCAGTGACACCTCTCACTACAGCAGCTTGCTCAAGGCCTTGAACACCCCCAGGAAGGGGGCACGACCTCTCTTGGCAACCTGTCTCACCAGCTTACTGTATCTAACGTTGCTGCAGTCACCTGAAACCTCAACCAGCCACCCTGCTCCAGGGGAAGGGAAAGCAACTTCCCTTCCTTCCAAACATCAGGGACTTCAATGGGACAATTAACAGAGAGCTGATTGCACTTGCCCAGAACAGGCTTCGGATTAAGCTGAAGAAGACAAGTGGAGGGGGGGCTGGACGGCTGCTGAGAGCAGTGTCACTGCAAGCAGCTGCAGGGCTTGGTCTGCAGAGTCCTCCTGTGCTTCCAGAGGCACTGCTGGCACGGGGAGGGAAGTGAGCAGCAGCAAAGCAGCCTGCAGGGGAAACCCTTCCTGTGCTGCTGCATAGGTGTGCCCCAGGAGACTGCACTGAAAAGGGCAGGGAGGGTGGCATGGGACAGCCCCTGCAGCTGGGACAGCTCATGGAACAGCACAGCAAATTAATTACTTAAGAGCCTGATCCCTTTAAAAAAACTAATGCCCAGGTAGGATCACTCCTGTTCTGCAGGCACCAGTGTGCCAGGCGAGTGCCCCTAGCAGCAGAGGTTGCCAGCAGTGCCAGCCACCCCTCACCCGCCTGTGCCCAGCTGCTGTGGCACTCAGCTTGAGCGACAAGGACAGCGTCCTGCGAGCCCAGGCAGATGGTGCCTGCTGCAAACAGGGCATGCGTGCAGGGGCAGCAGCCTCACGTCCATCTCCTCCGGGGGAGGCAACATGCAGATGCCCGGAAGGTGCCCAGGAGGGCTGCAGGAGGAGGAACAAGCAGGAATCTGAGCCGTGCTCAGCCTGCAGGGTTAAAAAGCTGCAGGGCTTGATGAGAAGGGGGTGAGGGAAGAACAGGATCCCTGTCCCCATCCACGGTGGAAGAGCTCAAATCCTGCCCCTCGTGCTTGTAGCCTCAAAGTGGTGCCAACAGCTGCTGCCCAAAGGCGAGGGCCTGTGCCCAGAAGCCACACAGCCTTCAGGGGAGAAACTCTGCCAAGCTGAGGAACGCTCAAAGGTGACTCCTCCCTGAAGAACAGCACCAGGCTTAGTATGACTGCAGGAGGGGAGGGAGCACAAAATGAAGTCCCAGAATCCCAGCATGGTGAGGGTTGGAAGGAACCCCAGGAGATGACCCAGTCCAACTGCCCTGCCAAAGCAGGCTGCCCAGGATCACAATGCCCAGGAGGGTTTGGAATTTCTCCAGAGGAGACTCTGCAGCCCCCCTGGGCAGCCTGCTCCACGGCTCCAGCACCCTCACATTTAAGCAAACCTCCTGGGTTTCAGTTTGCGCCTGCTGCCCTTTGTCCTGCCGCTGGGCACCACTGACAAGAGCCCAGGTTACATCAACACAAGGCCTTGGGGTGGGCTCCAGGTCCTCCCTAAGGGCAAAGCAGGGTTAAAATCAGCTACCCGAACGGCAACGCCACCAGCCAGGTGCAGCTGCCGGGCAGCAGCCTCCCTGTTCCGGGGCAAAGAGCCGAGGGACACAGAGGTCACTCGGTGCCACCGGCCCAGCAAGCTGCCAAGGGGCAGGGCAGGCAGAGCCCGGCTGCAGCCAGCTCAGAGAGGGGTGTGGGCTCTCATCGGAGCCTGTTTTTAATAAGCAACATAAACAGAGCCCTGCCAACCAACACGGCAACGCCTCGGCCCCTGCTCCGCGGCACTGCACCCTGCTGGCCCCGGCTCGGCAGCGAGGTGATGGAGAAGCTGCAGGAGTCCCACAGAGGTAAACCCTCCCTGATGAGACCACATAGGGAATGCTGTGCCCAGTTCTGGGCTCCCCGATCCAAGAGAGACAGAGATATGCTGGAGAGAATCCAACGGAGGCTGCAAGGATGACTGCGGGACTGGAACATCTCAGCCCCGGGGCTGTTTGGTTTGGAGAGAAGGCTGAGAGGGGATCTGCTCAGTGTCCATCAATATCTGAGGGGTGGGGGTCAAGATGAAGGTGCCAGGCTCTTTCCAGTGGTGCTCAGTCACAGACAAGGAACGACAGGTACAAGCTGGAACAGAGTAGCAGGATGAGGGACAATGCACTAAAGCTTGAAGAGGGCAGATTTAGACTGGAGATGAGGAATGAATTCTTTGCAGTGAGGGTGGTGAGACACTGACACAGGCTGCCCAGGGAGGCTGTGGCTGTGCCCTCCCTTGAGGTATCCAAGGCCAGGTTGGATAAGGCCTTGAGCAACCTGGGCTGGTGGGAGATGTCCCTGCCCATGGCAAGGAGTTGGAAATAGATGACCTCGAAGGTGCCTTCCAACCCAAACCACTCTGTGTTTCTATGCTCTCTCCACTCCCAAGAACAGCACATCTGTGCCCTTCTCCCATGGGCAGGTTTTCTGTACTGCCCTAGAAGAAAACTGCAGCTCTTGGCAGCTGCCTGCTGCTAGCTGCTTTTGTACCACCAAGCCTGACAAGCCACATACTGATTTCACTGCTTCTGGGCCTCGGGGAAGCCACAGAGCCTCCCTCCACCCCAGCGGCAGTGGGGAGAGGCCCTTGGCAGCTGTCAGTCTGTGCTGCTTGCTGCTGAGTGCCACCGGGGCAGGAACAGCACCCACAAAGAGATTAGCAGAATTGCTTTTGACTGCCCTACTAAAGGCCCAGCTGCAAAGTGGACAGAGCAAATCCACCAGCTGCTGCTAAACCATCCCCATGATGACACAGAGCAGCACAGGAAAAATGAAGGTAGAAGATTTCAGGTTGAGAAATGAGAGGCTGGAGGGGAACCACTTCGAGGAGCCAGCAGCAAGGACAAGCAGCTGCCTGGGTGTGGAGTGAGTGTTTCTGCCACCCAGAGTGCTTCAGCAAACCCAACTCATCCTGATGTTCAGTGAGGAACAAGGAACAACATGTCATGCTGGAAGAAAGAGCTGACAGCAGAGAGAAATGCAATGCTCAGAAACACTGAGCAAGTCCTCACACAGCCAAGCAGCCTGTGTGGTGGAACACTGATGGGAGAGAGCCACCAGCAACCAGAAAATGCTCTGAGCCATGAAGCAAGAGCAAGCCATGAGGTGCAGGCAGAGCTGGCAGCACAACCACCCAGCCTGGGCTCAGGGCAGAGGAGGCAGCACCCCCCAGGGCATGCCTCAGAGCAGGGAGCCCTGGGCTGGGCTGCTGCTGGCCTCTGCCATCCAGCACAGCCTCAGATGGATGCTGCAACACCAAGCAACGAGCTGCAGCTTTCCAGGCACTTTCCATATGGTTCCCCTCCTCCACTATTTACTGGCAGAGACCCAGGGGCTTTTCTGTCCCCTGAAATGGAGTCACCTCCCAGTGCAGAGGCCACTCTCTATTTACTCTCTCCCCTCCTACACAGCTTTCGGTGGCAGAGATCACCACAGATCACTGAGGCTGCTTCAAAACCACTCATCTCAAGACTTCCTCCCAAAAGCCAACCTCAGCCTCCTCACCTGCCAGAGAGAAGCTGGAAGGGTGCTGGCTGACCTCCCATGGAGGCTCTCCATAGTGTCAGGAAAGACCCCTAAGAAGTGCACTACAGGACCTCTCTTGAATAAAACAACTAAGCACCTGCCCACCAAAGGAGGGTTCAAACTGGGAACCAGGAGATGCTTGCCAGATGACCCACACCTGGCACTCTCCACTCTAACAATCCTGCATGTGCCATGCTGTGGGGATTTGGACTCTAATGTGAGGCTGAGGCACAGCTGTGTGAGGGAGAAGGGAGTGAGTGGAAATTGTAAAACAATGTCCCATCGAGCTCCCTCTGCCAGACTGCCTGCACAGAGATGGTTCCTCTTGGAGGTCTCCATCCTGATCCACTCTTTGTGCTCCACAGCCAAATTCTTCTTTTCCTGGCTTGTCCAATCCCAGCTCTGCACTGACTTGCTGGAGTCCCACCCCAGCATGCTACATCCTTTCCCACCACACTGAAAACCTGGGGTGGTTCTCTTCATCCCCTGTGGGTCTATCAGGTTTTGGATCTGTCAAGGGACTGCCAAAAAAACAGGCTGAGTGCTACTGGTTTGCCATAAACTGCTCCTAACGTGCCAGCTGGTTGGCTCTGGATTGGTAACAACCTGGTTTGGGCTTTCTATAGCCCTTCACACACTTGTCCTCTCCCCAAGGAAGCACAAAGCAGCACATGTGTGAGATCTCAGCAGCAGCTACACACATCTCAGACTGCAGCAGCCAATTTGCAACTGCAGGAAGCCACAGATTTTGATCCTGCTCCAAAATCTCTGCACAAGCTGCCTTCCTCTTCCCAGCTCTGCACTCAGCTTCACATCCCACCGCTGCCAAGATGCTCAGAGGTGCACTTGGTGCCTTCCCAAGAGCTGCCCAAGCACCAGCACTCACTGCAGTTCTCTGTTGACTGGCAGAGGGATCTTGCTGCCAGCTACAGCAAGCACAAATGGGGCACACCAGAGCTAAGTCCCTGCTTCCACCTGGGATCCTCAGCAGGGACTTAAACCTGCCAGTGGACCACAGAAGTGGCTGCAAAGATGCCAGCTGATGGCATTCAGCTGTGAAATCTATCAAAGGGCAAATGAGCCACGTGAAGTCTGCCTGCTCTCCTTGCTGTACCTATCACAGGGCAGCAGCCGCAGGGCAAAGCTGAGCAGTGTGAACCCAACACTTCATGTCCTTACTGGTGCAATGCCTGCTCCTGAACAGCAGCGAGATGCCAAGAGCCATCCCGTGGCTAAATCATCTCCTGTTGATTCACCAGGAACTGAGAGACATCAGCATAAAAAGCAGGGTAAATAAAAGTTCCCCATCCTCCTTCTCTGCTCATCTTTCAAGGGGCTCAAACACCTGTGCTGACAAGAAAGTACAATACTGGGCCACTTCTGCTGGAGCCATAGGATCAAAGAATGGTGTAGGCTGGAGAGGCCCTCCACAGGTCATGCAGTCCAACCCCCTGCAGTCAGCAGGGACATCCTCCACGAGAGCAGGTTGCTCAGAGCCTTGTCAAGCCTGACCTTGAGTATCTCCAGGGACAGGGCCTCAACCACCTACCCAGGAAACCTGCTGCAGTGTTCCAGCACCCTCACGGTACAGAACTTGTTCCTCACATCCAATCTCGACCTGCTCTGCTCTCATTTCAAGCCATTGCCTCATCCTGTCCCTGCAGGCCTTTGCAAGAGTTCCCCTTCAGCCTTCTTGTGGTCTCCTTCAGGTCCTGGAAGGCCTCCTTTGAGGTCCTCCCAGAGACTTCTCTTCTCCAGGCTGAACAAGCCCAGCTCCCTCAGCCTGTCCTCACAGCAGAGCTGTTCCAGCTCCATGATCAATTCCATCCACCACGGGGACAGCATGAGCAGCACACCCTGGAAACACAGGACACAGCCCAGTGCCAAAGCCATGTGCTCTGCTCACATACTACATTCTGGCAGCAAAAAAATCCCAGTGTCACTGCCCAGGCACTACAGGAATGCAAACTTTTTCATTGCTCTCACGATCTTCAGTTGTGCTTCCCTGAAGAACCAAGCTCAGGCGTTGGATCAGGCTGCCTGGGGAGGTGGTGGAGTCACCATCCCTGGAGGAGCTCAACAGGACTGTGCCCATAGCAGTGGGGGGCACAGATTAGTGGCCATGGTGGTGGAGTGTTGATGGTTGGACTCGATGACCTCAGAGGTCTTTTCCAAGCCAAACAATTCTCTGCTTTGCACCCACTTTAGCTGCTATTCCCCAGCTTCCTCCTCTCTCCATCTACTCCTCGAGTTCATGCCACAGACCACCAAAGATCTTATTTATTTATTTCAGACCAGGGCCAGGCCTGATCTGTGGGTGGAGCAAGAGTTAGATCTCTGCCAAATCCACTCGCATGACAGCGCCAAGGGAGGAAGAGAGAGCCCCACAAACTCCAGTACAATCTCATTAGCTGATCACAACATTTCTGCCTGCAAAGGAGCCCAAGTGAACAGTTTGTTCAGCAGCACACCCACCCCCAGCCCGTGGACAGACACAGCAGCTTCTGAAGGGCTCTTCTAGTCACAGCATGTGCTCAGCATTGATCTGAATCTAGTTCAAACCTCAACTGGTTTCATTCATTCCTGTATTCAGAACGACTGCAGACCTCTCTGGAGGCTGGGAGTAAAGAGTTATTTCCACTGCTCGCTGCAAACCCCCCACTGCTGGGGAAGGGAGGGGGAAGTTTGTGAGCACAAACCCTAAGGCATTTTGCTGCTGAGTAGGGCTGAGCAAGGATGCCAGGCTCCTGCCCCGGAGAGAGAGGGAGAGCAGCCCTGGCCAGCCGCCAGCATCCCGGGGCCATGTAGAATTTGCATTCAAATACAGCAGATCACAGCTCCCCTCCTCCGGCTGAGGAGGAACCATCCAAAGCGCTTTGCTGGCCGCGGAGGAACCATCACTGCGACCAGGGGATGGAAGGTTTGGGTTGGTGTTGCTAGGTCATTTCTATTAAAAAAAAATAATTAAAAAACAAGGCGGGAGGGGGAAGAAAAGGACAGAAGAAAGAAGAATCCTGGCCCAGGCCAATCATTAAAAGATGCCTGAAGCCCTGCACAGAAATGCAGGATGAGACCACACAGCCTGTGGCAACAGAATCCAAATTTCCAACACCCCAGTGGCAGAATCAGTGCCTGGCCCATGGCTTAGCACTGCTGCAGAGCTGGGGGTGCCACCAGCCCCTCACCCGAGGGGATGCTCCATCCTGGAGCTCATTTCCTGCTGCAGCCTACACCTGTGCCTCAGGTCATGCTGTTGTGACAGTTTCTCTCCTCAAAATACCCCAAATCCCTTCCTAGTGCAAGCTAAGTGAAGCTCAAGGATTGAAGGGGATCAAAATGGACCTCAAAAGACTCAGTCCAACCCCCCAGCCCGAACAGGATCACACAGAGCAGGCCACCTTGGACAGGTACAGAACTCAATCCACAACCAAACCTACAGATGGGGAATTCAAAACAGCAAAGTGCAACGACTGCCAAAGGAGGAGCAGGGGACACCCTCCCCCAGCCAGCTCACTGCACAGAGAAACCCAAAGCTACCAGATCACCTTCACAGCCCTGCCTGCCTCCTGGCAGCTTTTACTGCAATTCAGAACTACTCTGGAAGCTGCAGAACTCACCCAAGCCTTGAAGCCTCTCTGAGAAGGACGTTTGCCCCTGAAATAAAACTCGGGAGATTATTGATGTTGAACACCATCATCAGCATCCACACACCTCGGGATGCAAATTCTACACAGATACACTCAGAGCAGACAACCCCACACCGGTTCCCACCAGGAAACTGAAAGCCACTCTTTGATTTACCTCCCCACTTTCAGCTCAGAGCAAGACTGTTGACTGGTGAACCCACAGCACCTGTGGAGACTTTAACTGCAGATGTCCCACACCCCTGTGACACCTTCAGGGTCTGGCTGTGCTGCAGAAATGGAATTAACATCTGAAAGCTGAGGATGTCCCTAACAAGTGCAGAGGGGCTTGGACTGGATGGCCTTTGGGGGTCCCTTCCAACCCAGACCATTCTGTGAAAGCAGTTGGAGCACACTGGGATTTGAAGGTGAAATGCCAGTGCTGGCTCAGGCATCACAGAAGGCACTCAGCTGATGAGCTGAAGGCACAGAGCTTCATCCCACTGTGCTAACAACCTGGAGCCCACCACCTGCCAGCTGTGGACCCTGCAGTGGTGCACAGGCAGGCTGGTGCTGTGCAGCAGTGACTCACACACTGGTGCTGCTGAGTCACTCCTCTCAGTCCTGGCCCCTTCTCAGTCCCATCCACAGTCCCAGTGGAACCCCAGCAACCTTCAGAGGAACAAAGCCTGGAAGCTGCCTCCTCAATACGAGGAGAAAGTTCTTTAGTGTGAGGGTGGCAGAGCCCTGGAGCAGGCTGCCCAGAGAGGCTGTGCAGTCTCCTTCTCTGGAGGCTTTCAGAGCCAGCCTGGTCGTGTTCCTGTGTGGCCTGTTCCAGGTGATCCTGCTTTGGCATGGGGGTTGGACTGGATGATCTGTGGAGGTCCCTACCAGCCCCTAGCATCCTGTGAAATGGGAGAATGGAGCCTCAGAAGCAGAGCAGATCCCTAACAGGTTCATTTATGAGCTGGAAGGATGCAACAAACATCTTCTGTTTGGATGGTGACCCCAAAATACACACTGAGGCCCCAGCGAGAGGATCTGTGGCATTTCAGACACCAGCTTGCAAGCAGAGTCTGCAGGTGATGTCAACGTTCATACCATGTAGCTCCACCATCTGCTGTGTCCATCTCCCCTATGGCAAAGCCAACAGGAACCAAACCATGGCTGGGTTCAGCTCTGTGCTGGCAGGTATGAGAATGGATCCCAGGGAGCAGAAATACTGAACAGTCCTATCCCCTGTGCCACCCCAACAGCAAGGTTTAGCTGGCACCTCATATGGTGACACTTAGAGGACACTTTCCAAACAAGGCCATGGGAGCCACTGCTGAGACAAGTGTGGGAAGTGGTATGAGGTATGGGGTGATGCTTTCCTGGCAGATTCCTGTCTCCACTTGGTCCTGCCTGGCAGGCAAACCCTTCCACAGCAGACTGGACTGTGCCAGACCTGCCTGGGACAGGCATTTAGGCACCTTCCCACCCCTGTCTTCTGCCCCAGCTGACCTGCAGCAAAAGCTGATGTCTTTTCTTGCTCTTACTAAGCAAGGCAGTCAGGCAAGAGGCCACCACCAGTGGCTCAGTGCTGACCCTCAGGAGCATCCTCTAGCAGCACTCTACAAAAGGGGCACTCTCCACCTCCTCACCTCCACTCAGCTTCCTTCCATCAAGGAGTGAAACCTTTGGGATATGGAAGCGAGGGGGAAGTCTGTGGGCTAGAAAACACCACCAGAGTGCTGCAGAGCACTTCAAGCTCTTCTTGGTTTGGGGTTTTTGGTTTCATTATTGTTTTTCATAAGCTTTAAGACACTGCCACCTTCCCAGTGTGCCTCTCAGCAGCTCCATCTCATCCATTCCCAAGGACTACAGTGGAGAGGATCTTCCCAAAGTGCTCAACTCTCCAGCCCAGCAGAGGCACACAGCTGCAGCCCTCTGCTCCCGGGAAGCTCACTTCACTTGGTTCCTGGGGAGTCCTTGCTCCCCTCTGCTGCCCTATCACTAACCCCCCAGGCTTGCTTAACTTCTTCAGCTACCTCAGGGGGTCACACATTTCAAAGGACAAACAAAACCAGACTTCATTCTGCAGCAAGCCCTTGGGCTGGAAGCACTCTGACACTGTACCCACAGAACGACATCGTCCCCTTCGGGTCAGGGTGGAAGGCACCTCAGAGGTCACCTGCTCCTGCCTCCTCACCATGGGCAGAGAGGACTCACAACTAGACTTGGCTGCTCAAGGCCTCAACCAGCCTGGCCTTAAACACCTCCAGGGAAGGAGGCATCCACAACCTCCCCAGGAAACCTATTCCAGTTTCACCACCCTCATACTGAAGAACTTCTTCCTCAGCTCCAGTCTAACTCTGCTGTCCCTCAGCTTCAAACCATTCCTCCTTGGCCTGTCTCCAGATACCCTCAGGAGAAGTCCCTCTGCAGTCTTCCTGTAGGATCCCTTCAAGTATTGGGAGGCAGCTCTAAGGTCCCCCTGGAGTCTTCTCTTCTCCAGGCTGCACACCCCCAGCTTCCCCAGCCTGTCCTCACAGCAGAGCTGCTCCAGCCCTTGGATCACCTCTAGGGTTTCACTGAGTTCATGGCACACATCTGGCAGCATCTCAGTCAGGAAGTGAGAAGGGTCCAGCAGAAGGCTCTGCTCACACTCCTAACTGGAGTTGAGATTCATTTTTCTCCTTCTTTAGTTCCCTGAATGTTTTTAAGATCTTTGCTGATCTTCAAGCTGCTTGCCAGGGCTAGGTTTGAACTTCTGCAGTATTTCAAATCAAGTGCCCCAGATCTTCATGCTGTGACATTTATGCAGTGCCCCAAGCATTTCTCCATGACTGTCTGGAACAGTCATGCCCAGCTTCAGCTGCAAGGATTGTCCTGTGACAACAGCCTACAATTCTGATTTTATTCTTTCAGCTATGCCAACAGGAATACTCAGGCCCATGGACAGAGGCATGGAGTGCAAGGATGAGAGGTTATGGCTTCAAACTGGAAGAAGCTCCATTTAGATTAGACATTGGGAAGAAATTCTTCCCCATGAGGGTGGTGAGGCACTGCAACAAGCTGCCCAGAGTTGTGGAGGCTCCAAGCCTTGGAAATGTTCATGCCCAGGTGGATGGGGCCTTGGGCAACTTGCTCTAGCTGATGTCCCTGCCCACGGCAGGAGAGCTCAAAGTGATGACCTTTAAGGTCCCTTCCAACCTAAACCATACTGTGATTCTGCATCTGAATCCTGGTTTGGCACCCATGAAAGTGTGAGGAGAGAATGGAGAGGCAGGGCCATAGGAGGTGGAATCAGAAGGGCACAGAGATGAAGAGCTGGCTGTAAAGCCAGCAAAGCTGACTCTCCAGATGCACAGCAGAGCAGCCAGCTGAAAAACACCACATTTATAAGAGCATTTATTGGAGCACTTTTTCAATCTAGCTCTCTGCACGCTCCCAAGCAGCTCTGCAGCACAGCTAACACTGCCAGCCTGCAGGATTTGTCTGATCATCATCCTGCTGGAAAATGCAAGGCAGTTTGGAACCCCTGCAGCTAAATCCAGCAACAAGAAGGTAAAGCTCCACTGTGCATGGAGGTGTTTAAAACGGAGCAACCAAGTTTGCTCCAACTGCTGTGGGCTTTCAGTTCCTTGGGAGCTTTCCCCTGGAAGCTCTAATTTGGTTATTGTGCTGTTCTCAGCAGGACCAACCAAGGATGCCCACTCTGCCCCCCAAAATGCCTAAAATAGGATTGCTCAGGCTCACAACCAATTTCTTCCAGGAGTATATCCTCCTTTTTCAGAGATACCACAGGATAGTAGGGGTAGAAAGGGATCTGTGAAGATCAAGTCCAGACCCCATTCTTAGGCAGGTTCACCTGCAGAAGGTCAGGCAGGAACACACCCAGGGGGGTTTTGGATGCCTCCAGAGATGGAGACTCCACCACCCTTAGACTAAAGTTCCTTCTCACATTCAGACAGAACTGTGCCCAGTCCCCCTTGCCCTGTCCCTGGGCACCACTGAACAAAGCCTGGTCCCACCCTCCTGACACTCACCCTTTATCTAGAAGCACTGACCAGAGGCCAATCTCCCAGCCATGGGCAGGGACACCTCACAATTAGACTTGGCTGTTCAAGGCCTCATCCAACCTGGCCTTGAACACCTCCAGGGAGGGGGCAGCCACAACCTCCCTGGGCAGCCTGTGCCAGTGTCTCCCCTCCCTCACTGGAAACAATTTCTTCCTCATCTCCAGTCTCAATCTCCCCTCTTCCAGCTTCAATCCATTCTCTCTCAGCCTATCACTACAAGCCCTTGTCAGAAGTCCCTTCCCAGCTCTTCTGCTCGAGCAAACAAGTCACTGCCAAGCTCCTGGTGTCCTTCAGCCAGCAGCAAGAGCCCAAACTCACACTTGGGAGCACAGAACTTTCTCGGCTGGAAACAAACTCTCCTGAACTGAACACAGTTAAAACATCAAAGACGAGAAGGAAGGGGGTGCTGGGTGTCTTCAACTCTTCAAACAGAACTAAGTGCACAACAAAGAGGAGACAATTCCAGCCCGGAGTAAACCGTTTGAGGAGTTCTTACACTTGTTCAACAGCAGAGCCCTTTGTATGTGTGCAAATAGAGCAGTTCGGTGTCAAAGTGGGGGAGCCTCCTCTATAGCCCATTAGTGGCACAGTCCCCGGGGAAACAAGTACAGAGGCTATGCAAATCAGGATCTATTGTTAAAAGGGAAAATTTATTTCACATTCCTGAGCAGCAGTGTTCCTGGAGCATAACAATTGGGGAGGCCCTTCTGCTGAGGCCTGCACATTTTTAATGCTCCACAGTAAATCAATATTGCAGAACACAGAGAGCCTGCGTGGCCAGAGCGAGAACCAGCGCCTCGGAACTCTGCTTGGGCAAGGGCTTCACACAGCCTGGTGTCTGAGCAGGACTCGTTTGGGACATGCTTTTCATTGTTCACAAGAGTTTACAGAAGGCAGAATTTATGGAATTGTTCTCCAGGATGTTAAAACACTTCCAGCTCACACCATAAACAGGACCAGTTCCTGATCGTGCTGCCTTCGACTTGATCTAAATGAGTGCACCTACAGGCATGGCAAAGCTTCTGCTCAGGCAGCACCAGCAGAACAGTCTCACAAAGAGCTACCACAGAACGTCAGGGTTGGAAGGGACCTTGAAAGATCATCCAGCCCAGGCCCCTGCCAGAGCAGGATCACCTAGAGCAGGTCACACATGAACGCATCCAGGAGGGTTTGCAATGTCTCCAGAGGAGACTCCACAGCCTCTCTGGGCAGCCTGCTCCAGGGCTTTGTCACTCTCACAGTAAAAAAGTTTTCCCTTGTGTTCCTGTGGCACCTTCTCTGCTCCAGCTTGCCCCTGTTGCCCCTTGTCCTGTCCTTGGCCATCCCTGGGCACAGCCTGGCTCTGTCCTCCCCACACTGCCCTGCACATCTTTAGCACAGCACTGAGGGCAGCCCTCAGGCTCCTCTGCTGCCAGCTCCCAGCTCCCTCAGCCTGTGCTCACAGGAGATGTTCACTGCCTGCAGCAGCTTTGGGGCTCTGTGCTGGACTCTTTCAAGCAGTTCCCTCAGGTGCTTCTTGAACTGAGGGGCCCAGAACTGGACACAGTATTCCAGGTGCCCTCAACAGGGCAGAGCAGAGGGGAAGGAGAACCTCTCTCAACCTGCTTACTGCAGCCCTTCTAATACTCCCCAGAACATCCAAGAAAAACTTGGAGAACTCTTTGGATGCCCCTGCCCCAGCTCTCCTGGCATGAGATGACTTCTTCAGCATTTACCCAACATCCCACCACCAGAGCTGGTAAAGATTCACTACAGACTAACATGGGATGCAGATATCTGCTCAAACTGCTTTCAGCTAAGCAACTTCTGCTTCCCATCAGTCCAAGCAGGACTGAAGAGAACCGTCCAAGGCACCAGAGATGCTTTCATGTTCCTCTTGGTTTAGCTTGCAGAAGAAAGTTTTCCTCTTCTCTCCCAGCACTGCACCCAGCAAGCAGGGGCAGAGAGGAGTGAGGAGCACAGGATACTCCAAGCTTTCCAGGAATGAAAACAGAGCTTCAGTCTCTTCACTTCTTACTGTGCAGTCTCTGAGCCCCGAGGTCAAAGGGTGTTTTGTCAGGGATCACAGAGGGGGTGTGGGGGTGGGGGTGTCTTTTTGTTTAACTCCACAGGTTTTGCGGCCCAAGATCAAAATGAAGCTTCAGGGCAAGTGACTGCACCGACGCAGGCTGCTTCTCTAGGCCTGGGAAATTCCTGCACTGCTGAGATGACCTCACCCTCCTCATCTGCTCCTTAACGTCCTGGGAGGAAGGGAGAGAGCTTTACAAGCACATCTCAGAAGGCAGAATTCCAGTCTGAAGTTTGTGTTCACAAACAGCTCTGAGCATCATTCAAATTAAGCTCTCCACCTGGAGCACAAAAGCCCTGAAGTCTTTCCACAAAAGCTGCCTCTTATGAAGCTCTTTTCCACTCTTCCCCACTGCTCACAGTGCAAGCAGGGTTAGAAGTAAAGCAAAACCATGTTTGATTGGACCCTGTAGTGACATTAGGCCAACACAGGTAGAAGCCAGGAAGGATTTCCAGCTGCAGTAGAGTGCCAAACACGGCTGGAATGGGCAGGAGAAAGGGTGAGCTAATGGATTTTAGGGAACACTGAAAGAGCAAAGAGGCAGCACCGATGCATAACAGCATCAGTGGTAAGAAATCACCCCTCAGGGGCAGTCCCAAAGCTACCCAAGCCAGCCAGCAGAGAAATAAGAAGCAATCTGCTTCCCAGCCCCATCCAGGCAGGAGAGCTGTGCTGCAGGAGCCCTGTGTGCAGTCCCATCTCAGGCTCCGGGCTCGCCCCAATTTCCAAGCCTTCCACTCTGAGTTGTTTAAGAGTTGTAGCAAAACCTGAGAATCTGTGTTTTCTTGCTGGAAGCAGAGGGAGGTCAATCCCTCCTGAAGCTAAGAGAAGCACCAGAGCCTTTCAGGAAAAGAGAACACCCAGGGAATAAAGGTGCAGATGTTCCCTCTGTAGTTGCAGCTCTCGGCATGCAGAGGAGCCGGCGGTAAGATGAGTGCCTACAGAGGCAGGGCCCAACGCAGTCCCCCAGTAGACAAAGATCACCTCTCTAGTCTGAAATAGAGCAAGGATAAAGCTACACATCAATATTAAATCTGAAGGTCACTTAGTCAAGGGAAGGGGCAGGAGAGCTATTTCTGGCATCGATCCGAGGGAAGTTTCCTCTCTCAACCCAAAGAGCCCTTCCAGTTAACACAGAAATAAAGCAGTTCTGGCCTCCAAGCCCTTTTGCTAAGAAATGGGATCAAATAATCCTGTCTAAAAGACTGCTGTACACTGCAGGAGCATGAAAAGTCTGGAGAGAAAGGGAAAGGGGAAATGACAGGAGGCTAATGTGAGTTACACTCAGCTTAGTTTTGCCTGGAGCCATAGAGAAACAGCACAAAGCAGTGATGGAGCACTGGGGTGGCAATGGCAGGGAGAAGGGTGTCAGCTTCTGGGTACTCCAGAGATGCTTCTCCACAGCTGAGGCACAAGATCAGAAGGCATAAGTTAAGGAATTAGCAGTTACGTTCCAGAGCAAAGGATGCAGAAAGGTTCCACAGCAGTGGATCCACTTTGAGCAAGATCCCAGTAAGGATGCAGTGGCAGCTGCTGGGTTTGGATAGACATACTGGGGGCACAAGCAGGAAGGAGCTTTGGGCAGAACTGTCCTGGGAGTGAGGGCTGAGGATGGCCAAAAGGGAGGCTGCAGAAACCAAGCTTCAGTTCCACTAAAGCAAGGCACAATCTGCATTGTTCAGCCATGTGAGCCTCTGCTAACAGCCACTCCGGAGTACAAAGGAAACGCAGGATTCAAACAGCAAACGCCAGGCACAAAGAGCATCTCTGCTTTCCAAGGAAGGACTGAGCTCTGACCAGGTTGAAGAACCTTCCAGAAGAGCAGCTCCGGTCACTGGTGAACATACCTTATGAAGGGTTTTCAGGGGAACTTCTCATCTGATCTGCATGCACCAAACTGATAGCTCCCGGCACAGCTCCCTGCCAGCGCCTGCCGCCCCAGCGGACGCTGTCACCACCCGTGACTTTCCTGGGCATTCCTGGCTTCTTTATCAACTTTTCCATCAAAAACCTCAGTTAATGAATCTCAAAGTCCCTCTTGCATGGTCCCACAGAGCACAGATCAAGAACTACTCTTTCACCCCTTCCTATTTCCTGAACATCCCTGCCAGCAGCAATTAGGAAGCAGCATTTTCGCGCTAACAAATTGCTGCTTTAACTCCTACAAAAGTCTGCTTTGAGCAGACCAAAGGCAGGCAGAGCCTTGTGGCTGTTTTGTGCACCAGAGAGCAGGGGCATGCAGTACCTCGCGCTGGGAGGAAGTGTCACTGCTGAGCTGTCATCTTTTCCATTTAAGGGACTACAAAACAGATCCAGCAGCAGCCTGGGCAGGAGCGGGGGCTGAGGAGGGCAGGGGCACGCTGGCAGTGTGTGCACCTCACCACTAACACACATGCTCTGGGCCTGCCAAGCTGCTCAGGACAGTTGGCACAGCAGAAAGAATAATTTCATTCAATACAAACCCAAGTGCAAAATCTGCCCTGGTGAGACCTCACCTGGAGTATTGTGTCCAGTTCTGGGGACCCCAACACAAGCAGGGCATGGAAGTGTTGGAGTGGGTCCAGAGGAGGCCACAAAGATGATCAGAGAGGGAGAGAACCTCTCCTGTGGGGACAGGCTGGGAGAGCTGTGCCTCTTCAGCCTGGAGAAGAGAGAAGGCTCCAGAGAAACTTCAGAGCAGCCTTCCAGGACCTAGAGGAGGCTACAGGAGAGCTGAGGAAGGACTTTTCACAAGGGCCTGTGAGACAGGCTATGGGGAAATGGACTGAAGGGCAGATTTAGGCTGGAGATTAGGAAGAAATCCTTTACAGTGAGGGAGGGGAGACACTGGCACAGGTTGCCCAGGGAGGTTGTGGAGCACAGAATCGCCCAACGTGATCTTCAGTTGTGATTCTGTGCTCCACAACCTCCCTGGAGGTGTTCAAGGATGAGGCCTTGAGCAATCTGGGCTAGTGAGAGGTGTCCCTGCCCACAGCAGGGGGATTGGGACTGGATGATCTTTAAGGTTTTATGAGTCAGACCTTCCCCCACGAAGCTGCAGAGGTACTGAGGGCTGTCCTGAACATCCTCAGGCAGCAGCAGGGCAGGAGGTGAGAGGTGCCACAGGCTCCAGCTGAAAAACAACATCTGGATGATCTGCTAGGCAACAAAAAGGCCTGAGCAGACCTGGCAAGCCAGCCTAGGCTGCCACTGAGCCATGCCTCTCCAGATCCTCTCCTCCAGCCTGGCTGCAGGTCCTGCCCTTTGGCCCAGGCACACACCACCCTCGGCAAGAACTGCTGGCAGTGAAAAGGGGGAAAGGCTCCTTGCTGGAGCTCCACCTGTCCCCTGCACAGAGGGCTTCAGTCTCAAGGCTGTCAAGCCTCCATCCTTCAACACAACTCAATGCACTGTAAAACAAGGACCTCCCTCCAAACATAGTTTTATCCACAGGAGGCCTCTGCTACTCGCTGTGGGCTGACAAAGGCCTTAATGTTTAAACTTACAGATCCCCTATTTATTTTCCTGAAAAGAGCACGGGGTAATTCAAACCCTGAGAGCAGCCATGCCTTGCAGGGGGAAGGAAGAGGGACTTGGGCAGGTCTGCAGAGTTCTGCAGGGCTCTGAGCTCCTGATGCTGCAAGGGCAGGAATTCATAGTAACATGATGGGCTGAGTTGGAAGGGACCTTCAAGATCATCCAGCTGCAATCCTCCTGCCATGGCAGGGACACCTCCCACTGGCCCATTTGCTAAAGGCCTCATCCAGCCTGGCCTTGAACACCTCCAGGGAGGGCACAGCCACAACCTCCCTGGGGAACCAGTGCTTCCCCAACCTCACTCTGAAGAATTTCTTCCTAATCTTCCCTCTTCCAGCTTCAATCAATTTCTTCTCATCCTGTCACCACAAGCCCTTGCACGAAGTCCCTCCCCAACTTTCCTGCAGGCCCCCTTCGGGTACTGGAAGGCTACTAAAAGTCTCTCCTCCACAAACCACCCAAAACTCCACCAACCAACCAACCTGCAAACTGCTCTTTGCTGAATTCTCCCCCAGAATCCCATGAGAGGTTGCAGAGGAGAACCCTGCTGCTGCTTCACAGGGCTCTGCTCCCAAGGGCTCCTCAGTGTCACAGGTCACGGTGGTGGCAGCTTGCTGGCCAGGTGCCCATGGTGGCTTCAGGCGAAGGCTTCTCGTCCACCCTGGTGAAAGGAGCAGGCAGGACATGCCAAACAGGCAGCTCTGCTGGGCTGTGTGTGGATGGATGTGGCTGGGCAGGTCACCTCCAAAGCCAGGAAGCAGGCTGCTCTTTGGATGGCTGTGCTATCAGCTTCACCAGCAGCACCCAGCTCAAAGCTACACGAGGATGGAGCACAGTTTACACAGTGCCTCTCTTTGGCTTGATCATCTTACAGCTGCACCAGATTTCAGAGGGAAGTTTTCCTTTGCTCAGGTCAGATGTGAAGGGTAATGAAGCAAGTCCTCCAAATCAAAGATCCTCTGAAAGGGATCAATTCTTCACTGCAGCATTTCTGCCCTCACCATTTGCAGCATGTTCACATGGCCAACGTGGAAACAAGCACTGTGCAAAGGTGAGAGCAAACTGGCTACAGGACTTTATTCAAGTGTCACCAAGGGATGAGGTAGACAACAGCACAGGTTTAAGCAGGTGTGACACTTAACTGCTGCCTGTTCCTCCCCCAAACCTGTCTCTCACAACACTCAGAAAATCTCCTTAGTTTCAGCCCAGTACTTCAGACAAAGCAATTCCATAGGAGTTCAACAACTAAAACATCAATTCCTCCTGTTCAGACCATACACAGGTTGCACTGCCAGAGCAAACCCAACAGCCAGCACCTCCCAGACTCCACGCCAAAACAAAACACTCCTCCGTTGTGAAGCTTTTCAGAAGACAAAGCTACCCTGATAAACCCAAACCCAGAGACTTCAGCTTAGCATTCAAGAGAAGCTTCCTATGAAATGCAGTTTCTGTTTCAAGCACACACAAACCTTTGCTTTGCTTCCATTCTGGAGTGCTCGGAAGGGCACAGAAATGATGCAGTTTCCAAGTGCTTCAAACACTCGGAACTGAACAAGCTGAGGGATCAGTTCCTGAGTTTGCCCCCCTGGTTCTTCTGGTAAGAGCTCAACATCCCAGTGTGTGCCACTAAATTCCAGTTGTATTTTTGTTAGCACCTCCCTCACAACTCTTGCTGTGCTGGCCAAGGCTCTGCTTTACCCAGGTGCTGTGGGTACCTGGCCTGCATTCGGCCATTCCATTTATGGTCCACAAACCTCCTGCTGATCTGCACTTTGGATCCAAAGTCTTTGGATGTGGCTCCCTACATTCATGGCCCATTTGTATCTCCAAAAAACTACCTTCTCACTGTTACCAAATAGTTATTAGGTCTCCAGTCATGCTTTGGACATGCAGAGAGTTCAAACACAGAGCAAATGAGCTGATGTGCCATCAGATTTAGATAAGGTGGGAGGTAGCACTGAGAGCAGAGATATGGACTTAACTCCAGGTAGGCTCCAAGGAGGAAATCATAGAATGGTAGGGCTTGGAAGGAACCTCCAGAGATCATCAAATCCAACCCCCCTGCCAAAGCAGCATCACCTAGGGCACGTCACCCAGGAATGCATGCAGATACATCCTGAAAGTCTGCAGGGAACCTCTCTGGGCAGCCTGCTCCAGGGCTCCAGCACCCTCACAGTGAAGAAGTTTTTCCTCATGTTGAGGCAGACCTCCTGTGTTCAGGAAGAAAAGCAAAGAACAGACAAAAATAAGAAGGGAAGAAGCTGATAACCAAGTAGGTGTTCTCCATGGTGAGTGATGTGAACTCACACACATCAACTTATTTCCTGCACACACAGCAAAAGCTTCCCTTTGGGAGCAAGTCACTACAGACCCCTGACCAGCTCCAGCATCCATCGCCTGCAGTGTGGTACAGCAGTGGTGGAGAGGAAGGAGCTGGGACTCCAATCCTGCATCTGCTAATTCTCTGGCTCCATCACATATTTGCCTTTTGGATCTGGACACAGTACTTGACATCTTTTTCTCATCTCTGAGATGGCCAGAGGAGCTCTGGCTCACCTTCAAGACTGGCTGTTATCTGTGGTGTATTTATTGTCCCAGGCAGCAGACTGCTTTAGACTGGATTTAGTATCACAGGAGAAATTCCACTTTCTTTTAATTAATCAAACACATGCCAGAAAAGCTCCCTCTGATCTAACAGCACACCCTCTCATGCAGGGGGGAGGCTGGGTGAGAAAAAGCAGAACAAAGGCAAGTTTTTCACCTAGTGTCATCTCTCATCACACAGCCACCCTCTCCAACGGCAGGGCTGGGGCTCGACGGCAGGCGCAGCTCTGCCGAGCAAAGCCTGCCCCGCACAGCCCAGCTCAGAAGTGATTACATGGAGCTTTAGTTCACTTTTGGAGATTAAAGGGAAAGGGGGGGGGGGGGTCAGCAGCAGGTTAACAATCCACTCCTTGTAGCAACTCCTAGGCAAGAGCTATTGTTTGGGCTTTTTATGAGTTGAGCTACACGAGGAGGCATCTTCTATGCAAATGTGGGGAGCTGGAATGTGCAGCCCTGGGGATGTCACCACTGGTTACATGCTCCCGGCCGCTTCTGCCTTCCCTCCCTGCAGCTCGGGTTCTTCCCAGAGAGGCTTTTGCTATTCCATAAAGCTGGGGAAAGGACAGGCTTTGTTCGGTGGTTCTTTTTGTCCCCTTGTGCTCCATTTTCTTTCCTCAATGTCTCCAGATAAAAAACAAAAAAGCAGAGACCAAAAAAAGAAGCTGAAGCTGTGCCTCCCCCTTCAGCTATCTGCAGTACGTTTATTAGCATGCCTGATCCACAAAAGAAAACACAGGATCTGACTCTACGGCAGCCTGCATCTAAGGGGGTTTTGTTGGTTTGGTTTTGCTGGTTTTAAATCCACCCTGCCCCCCCAAGCTCTGATTTCACAGTGACCTTGCCAGCCTGTACAGCAGAGCCCAGCCAAGAATGAGCTGCAAAGGAAGTGGCAAAATTTCCTAGATGCGTTTGCTGAGAAATCCCCCACGCAGCAGGGCCGTGGGAGTCCACCAGGCCCTTCAACACCCTGCCAGCCCCTCACGGCCTCCTCTGCCCCTGCAACACTCAGTTACTGGGGGGGAAGAAATGAAGCAAGACATTATTTGTAGGGTAATGCCCATGAATGTGTGATCAGAGCTCCTTAACCTCAGATCCATCACAGGCAGGACAGATCTCATCCCCACCACGTAGGCAGGAAATTAAAAGGAGCCACCTTATCAGCACTGCTCTGCTCTCCTCTCCCTGTTCTCCCTTTGCTATCTCGAGTAGAAAAGCATGGACAATACAACAGCCTTTCCAGAACAAACCCAGCCACCCTGCGTTGTCCCCGAGGGGTTTGGCACCATCCAACCCTGACTGTAACCATTTATGCAAAGCATGGAAACATCCCAAACTCGGAAGTGCTCCCTCCTTGCTAGGTGGGATATGAGGTCCTGCACTGGAGCAGTCAAGTCTTGTTAAGCTCCTACTTCAGGTGTACACTTACTACAGAGAGATTTGGAGGATTATAGGTAATTTGGTGTTGTTTTTTTTTCCCTGGAGTATGTGATGAAGAGCAAGAAAGGAGCACATCAGCAGTAGCTGATGTGGGTATCAGTAGCTGATGTGCCTCCTTTCCTGCTCTTCATCACCTGCTGCTATTGCAGTACCATCCCAATGCAACATCATAAACCAAAACCAATCTTGCAGATCCTGCTCCTGGGTTTCTGCAGAGTTTGAGCTCAGCTGCAGCAGATCCAAAGCTTAATCCCTGGACGTGAGAAAGGCGAGAATGCCCCCGGCAGTGGGCAACTGCCTGCTGCCACCCCCCGACAGGTGGGGACTGGGGAACCTGGACCCGTGACAGAGCCTCAATGCTCCCCTTCATGCCCAGCATTGCTGGGACAATGAAATCACTGTCCAGAGCTTCGTAAATAAAGTTCCTCTTTGTGAAAGTTGAACTCCAGCAAGCAAGGCACTGCAACCTAAACCCCACCCCACCCCCTTGCCAAGGACTCAGACAAATCCCAACCTCCGAGGCTTACTCTGCTGCCAGCCAGGTCCTGCCTTGCCACTACCAGAAAACTCTCTGCAGGGCCTTGCTGGGAGCCAGCACCATCTGCACTTAACATGAGACCAGACAGACCCCACTGAATCCCATGGCTAGTCACTTGACTTGACAAATTCAACAAGGAAGAGGAAATAAGCCTGGTCACAAGTCAAACACTCTCCTACCATCCATAGCATAAAGCAGTTGTGCAAACATTTCATAAACAGGTCAGAGAAAGGAGAAAGTAAATGACAGGCAGATGGCATAGCCAGAGGAGAGAAGGAAGAGGAGGGAAAGAGCACCAAAGCCAAGAAAGCAGCACCCAGCATCAGAGGAGGGATCTTACCAACATCTATAAACATCTGAGGGGTGGGTGTCAAGAGGAAGGTGCCAGGCTCTTTGTGCTGGTGCCCAGTGATAGGCCAAGGAACAACAGGTACAAGCTGGAACCCAGGAGGTTCCCCCTCAACGTGAGAGGCACTTGTTTAGTGTAAGGGTGACAGAGAGGTTGTGGAGTCTCCTTCTCTGCAGACTTTCAAGATCCATCTGGATGCATTCCCATATACCCTGTCCTAGCTGATCCTGCTTGGGCAGGGAGGTTGGACTCAGTCTCCAGAGGTCCCTTCCAATCCCTAACATTCTGTGATCCAAGGAATTCTGCAATGCAATCCCAGGTTGGTTCCATGGCCCCAGGCTGACAAGCAGTAAATATGAAATGGAAAGTCTGTTTTCCTCTGGGCAGGAGCCCCAGACGTGGAACTCATCTGCAGAGCACAAGAAGCTGTTCACCTCCCAGTAACTCACACCCAGGTGTCAGCATCTTCCTGGGAACAGAGCCAAAGTGCACTCATAATTACAGTCTAAAGGACAGCACAGATTTAGGGCACACTACCTTCAATCTCCAGCAAAACTCCCACTGGCATCAATATAACCTTTGTGCAGACTTCACAGGACAGCTATCACCTACCTGCATGAAAGGAAAGGATTATGCCAGCACATGTAGTGAGCTGTCAGAGTAAGGGAGGCCTGGGTGCTCAATCTCATCTGCTGACATAATCCCAGCACATGCCCAGTGCAGACCCAGGCACGTCAGAGCTGCAACTCCTTTTCAGTGTCTTCTGGAAGTGTTGGACTTGGAGTCTAAAGCTCCATCTATGTAAAAATAAAAAATAAGCCCCAGCATTTTTCTTTTCAGTATTTCACTGTTTAAAGGTAACTCCTTCTGAAAGCAGCTTTGCTGCTCCACAGCTTCTTGACTAAGTCAATTTCTGAGAAGCTGAGTAGGAGGCAGCAATAGGCAACTGCAGGGCAGAAGGCCAATGGCATCCTGAGCTGCATCAAAGGCAGCGTGGCCAGCACACAGAGGGGGGATTCTGCCCCTCTGCTCTGGTGAGACCTCAACTGCAGTACTGTGTCTAGCCCTCAGCACAGGAAGAACATGGACCTGATGCAGCAGGTCCAGAGGAAGGCCACAAGCATGATGAGGGGGTTGGAGCACCTCTGCTAGGAGGACAGGCTGAGGGGGCTGGGGTTATTCAGCCTGAAGAAGGCTCCAAGCAGATATAGTATCAGCCTTCCAGTATCTGAAGGAGACTACAAGAAGGCTGCAGAAGGACTCTTTCCAAAGGCCTGCAGTGACAGGATGAGAGGCAATGGTTTGAAACTATAGATTGGATGTTAGGAGCAAGTTCTGCACCATCAGGGCACTGCAACACTGCAGCAGGTTGCCCAGGGAGGTAGTTGAGGCTCCATCCCTGGAAATATTCAAGGCTCTGAGCAACCTGATCTAGTGGAGGATGCCTCTGCTGACTGCAGGGGGATTGGACTAAATGACCTTTGGAGGTCCCCTTCAACCCAAACCACTCTATGATTCTAAGTCATCAGCATGATTCTTGCACACAGAGCAGAAAAAACACAGCCCAGATGATGAGCAACTGAAAAGGAAGACCAGGGACAGGAGGCACATTGAGTAGCTTCTGCAGAACTAAAAAAAAAACCCAACTAAATAAACCCTGAGTGAAGAACAAAAAGGAGTAAGACACATCACTGACAGCAAGATGGCTTACTTGTACTGACAGCAAAGGAGGGCATGCAAACACTTAACGCTCCTGACCAGATTTAGCAGATGCAAAAGAATATAGGCCAGAACTACAGCACTGGGATTTGTTGTTTGGGGGTTTTCTCTGAAGAGGAGAAAGCAGCTTTTGGATCACTGAGGAAAGGTAGTGGTGGAATTGGACTATGGAGCCTTGTCAAAAAATGTAAAGACTCCATCCACAAAGTGGAAAGTATTAGGTAAAGCCACAATGATTCACAGAATGGGTTGCAAGGGACCTTGAAGATCATCCAGATCCAACCCCCCTGCCACAGGCAGGGACACCTTCCACCAGCCCAGGCTGCTCACATCCCCATCCAACCTGGCCTTCAATACTTCCAAGGAGAGAGCATTCAAAACCTCTCTGGGCAACCTGTTCTAGTGTCTCCCCATCCTCATTGTCAAGAACTTCTTCCTAATACCCAGTCTAAATCTGCCCTCTTCCAGCTTCAGTCCATTTCCCCTGTTCTATCACTACAAGTCCAAAATTATCCTATCTCATATTCAGATCTGAACTCTTCAGATGGTGAGACAACAAAATCACAAGTACTTGTAGTTGCTACACAGCCTCCCAACCCAACAAGCAAGGGAGGAAATTGATGGCCACAAGATCAAACTAACGAACCCAAGCCAGAAGCAAAGAGTTGTTTGAAGCAAACAGGAATTTACTCAGCTACATCACACAGCCCCTCCGTGAGCTCTTCTTACAGCAATGATCTCATCTGGCCTTATGAGCTGAAGCTACAGAAAAAAAACCAACAAAAAACTGTTCTTGCTATCACTTCTCTGATCTTTCTTTCCTTCCTTTCCTGCCAGTTCTCTCAGCATCAATTTGTCTCCTCCCAGCAGCTTTCCTGTCACACTGCCCAATGCTCTGCATTGCCCTCTGCCCACCCCAGCCTTGCCCTGCCCTCTGCCCAGGCCAGCAGCTGGATGTTGAGGCTGGCCTGGCCATACACAGTGTGCTCCCTGGGGAACATTCAAGCAGAAAACCTTCCCAGTCCTAGGAATGTGTCCCAGCCATCAGTACCAGCAAGTACCAGAAGTGTTCAAACACTCAGCAGTGCCAGCTTTGACAGGGTGTTTTTGAGAGACAGAGCCAAGTGTTTGGATCACTCCATGGAATCAGCTCCATCCTTGGCTTTGATCCAAGGATTTCATTCTACCATTTCATTCTAGCCTCTATTAAATTCTCCCCCAAAAGCTGCAGAGTGTTGAGACGCCCTCAACTGACTGCCATGCAGGCCAATGAGATGAGAATTTGGGTGGTGGCTGGACAAGGATCAGGAACAGCAAATTTCTGTTCCCACAGGTTGCCCAGAGGCACGTTTAGGAAACACAAGGCACCCAGGGGGCAGGGATCCAGCAGAAAGCACTGACATCAGATCTGATGCATGTCACCTTCTTCAAAGTAAGCCTGAAATGAAGGAAACTGGCAGGCAGGACTCCATCCCTTCCCTAGATTTACTACCTGCCTCAATTCCTACTCAGTTGTCCAGTTCCAGTGGCTACTGGAGAGCAGAAGTGGACACCTTAGACTGGCAAATTGGTCTTTAAGAGAGTACAGCTCAGCTCTGCATCAGTCACACATCTGGCAGCAAGGAGGGGCTGCAACCACTCTTTAAGGAAGGGATCCTCAGGCCCAGTCAGAAGGTGCATTTACCCCTCTTCAGCTGCAACCCTGCTGGAAGGAGATGCCATCTGGGTGGAGCTTACCCCTGCTTCACACAGGGAGAGGACAATAAAGCAACTCCTCCTGCCTGGGAAGTCCCTGGTTATTTATAGCACGTTGGTGAACTTGTTACCAGGCCAGCTTCAAGCAGGTCTCTAAGCTGCATGTTGGGGTTACAGCCACACACACAGCATCCTAAAATATCTGGGCTAGACTCAAAATTCAGATGTAAGCTGGGTCCTTAAAAGCAATCTCCAGCAGCTGATTGCTGAACTGGAAACACCATTTAGAGACCTTTATCAGAAGAGCCAGAGACTGGGGTCATGCAGCCTGTGGCTGGCTGATTTATTACAGGTGATGTGAGCAGGGAGAAATTCAAACATGTAATTAGAAAACAGGGAGGTGGAACAGACTTGGAACAAGCAGCTCCTCTTGCAGCTACTCCTAACAAGCAATGCCAGTGCTTCACCACAGCTATAGTCATCCTCCCAGAGTCCCAGACAAAACTCAAGTGAATCAGACACCAGGAAGAGAGCAAACGACCGAAAGTGTCCCAGCTGCAACTCACTGGAGAATCTGATCGCTCAGACTGCCCTCACTGAGTGGATTCGTGGCAACAGAGGCACAGTGTGAGGGGGTGACACAGGCAGGCTCTGCTGGACTCTGCCCACAGAAATCAGCCCTGGGTTTTCCCTCAGGCACACACAGAAGCACCTCTCAGGAGCGTTTGCCTCCCTGCTGCTCAGCCCCCTGACAAAATCCATAACCCTTTAGAATGTAGTTAGGAACAACTGAGCATTTTACAAGAAAAATTAAACCTCTCTATCAATGTGTGGAGCAGGAGAACAGGCTGCACCCCTCTTCCACCCCCTACAGAAAACAGATTTTAACCCAGCAAAAGCAAACTCTCCCTGCAAAGAGAGAGCATCTCTGCAGCTGCTCACCAGACACTCTGGGTCAGGCCTTTCTCAACACGTACAGAAAGTGGGACAAAGGTGGGGGGAAAGAGTGGGTTAATAAAGGTAAAAACTCATTATGCAGCAGTTCTGTTCATCCACCTACTAGTCAAAGATGAAGAGTGCTGACCATGTTTATTTTCATCCTTCCAAGCCATCACAAGCTCCTGTAAAACCTGTGCATGTCTTGAGACAAAGTGGATAAATCCTGAGGCAGTGAATAAAAGCTGTGATCCTTCCTGCCACGTTTCAGAGCTTCTCCTGCTTACATCCTCCCTTTATAGGACAATGTCCCCCACTTGAAGATGGAGAAACTGTAATTGCTTCAGAGCAGCAAAGAATCCTGCAGTAACTATTCTGGACTTCACAGTGCTGGTGGGAATAGAGTCCTCAGTGAATACAGCTTCAAAAAGCACTCTGTGGCCTCTTCCTCTTTCAACTCTCTAAAATAAGGCTTAAGAGGAAATCTGCCAAGACACCAAAGAATAAGGCCACCTGCTCTGCTAAGTGAACTAAAGGAAGCAACAATGAGCCACTAGCAAAGGCACAAAAAGAAAGGGCTTTTAAGCCTCACCACTATACTGAGCAAGTCAGGAAGGGGTCTCAAGGACTCAACACCTTGTAAGGTGTCCTCTTGTCCCTGGGAATCAATCTCCAAGCTGCTCTGTTCCTCCCCAAGCAGAACAGTGCTGTGGCCTCTGGAGATCCTGACAGAAGCACCTGCAGAGAGACTGTGCTGACATCCAGCATTCTGCTCACCAAACCCAGCCCTCTGGCTGCTGAAGTAATTAGCAGTGGTATGGCAAGGAAGGTTGGACAGCCTCAGGCTTTACCCTGGTGCTATGCCACAGGAGCAGGCAGTCCCCCAGCCGAGCGAGCAGAATCATTCTTGGCAGTGAGAGTGGGGGGACACTGGCACAGGATCTCCCTGGAGATGTTCAAGGCCAGGCTGGATGAGGCTTTGAGCAACCTGGGCTGGTGGGAGGTGTCCCTGCTCATGGGAGGGGGTTGGAGCTGGGTGATCTTGAAGGTCCTTTCCAATCCAAACCATTCTGTGACTCATAGAACCATAAAATCAGTTTGGTTGGAAGAGAGCTTTAAGAGCAAAGCCCAACCATCATTTAACTCTACCATGTGCTGAACAGACAGTGTAAGACAGACACTGACTTTCAGGAGGGTGTGCAGGGATGAGCCAGAAGGCTGGTGAGGGGTTTGGAGGGCACAGAGTAGGAGTGGCTGAGGGAGCTGGAATTGTTCGCTCTGGAGAAGAGGCTCCCTACGAGTCCCTGAAAGGAGGCTGGAGTGAGGCTGGTGTTGGTCTCCTCTCCCAAGTAGCTAGTGACAGGATGAGAGGAAGTGGGCTTCAGTTGTGCAAGGGGAGGTTTAGGTTGAGTAATAGGAAAAAATTCTCTCCTGCAAGAGTGGTCAGGAACTGGAACAGGCTGCCCAGGGAGGTGGTGGAGTCACCATCCCTGGAGGCATTCAAGAAGCACACGGCTGTGGTGCTTCAGGACACAGTTTAGTGGTCACGGCAGTTGAGCTACAATTGGACTTGGTCTTAAAGGTCTCTTCCATCCTTTATGATTCTATAAACCCTCAGCACCACATCTCTGTCTCTGCTGAACACCTCCAGAGCTGACTGCTGCCTCATCATTGCACCAGAAATGCTACCAGGTCCATCAGAGCAATTACAACCTCCATGAAAATTTAAAGACTTCTTGCCAGAAGAATCAGTTGGGTGCTCAGCTCCCAGCAGCAGCTGTGCTGTGGTCACTGCACTTCTGGTCAGATCAGCAAAGTGATTCCAATTCAAAGTGACTTGAATTTTCCTCCACTACCCAGAGGAACCAGCTGCAGCTATTTTTAGGCCCCTCTGCCAGCCCACCCTTGGACATGCTTTTTACAAGGGCTTGTGATAGGAGGAGCAGCAATGGATTGAAGCTTGAGGAGGGGAGCTTTAGACTGCAGATTAGGAAGAAATTCTTTCCAGTGAGGATGGGGAGACACAGGCACAGGTTGTCCAGGGAGGTTGTGGATGTCCCCTTCTTAGAGCTGTTCAAGGCCAGGCTGGATGAGGCCTGGAGCACCCTGGTCTAGTAAGAGGTGTCCTTGCCCATGGCAGGAAGTCAGAGCTGGATGATCTCTGTGGTGCCTTAGAGCCAAACCGTTCCGAGTCGCTGCTGGCAGTGGATGCACAGGCACTAGAGAGCCTGCAGAGAGAGCAGCCTGCTTCCAAACCTCAGCAAACCTTAGCTGAGAGTCCAAAGCTTGACTGCAAGGTTAGTTAGTGTTTGTGTAGTGCTCTCAAGATGAAAACACTACATGTGCTAAGCATTATCATCAAGTCTAAGGAGAGTAGACTTGGCTCCAGCAGAGATACTAGAATTTCATACACACAAATTAAAATGTTTGGATCCTTTCCAGAACAGATCATACTGAATTTGTCTTTCTGCTTGTCAGTACAGAGCTACACAAATGTCTGCTTTTCTTTTGCAGGCATGGGAGAGAAATCCACACTGCCAAGCTCCAACCCTAAAACTACATGAAATAATACCAAAATCTTCCACATGGTAGAAGATTATCCTCAAACCCAGAAAAAAAAAAAAAGGCAGCACAACTTTGGTCACAGGACACCCACAGAGCCTGAAAAAGTCTCAACTTTATGGCCCATAAAGTTTTCCCAACCTCCACAGCAAGACAGCACATCCCTTCCATGAGAAACTTCAGTGAAAGGAAAAGCTCTAAAAGGTTTAATCAAAATATTACATCAAAATATTAAATATTTATATAAATACTTATGTGCAGCAAGTTCCCAAACGAGGTTCAGGCAAGGAGCAATGGAAGCAGCTCACAAGCTCAGGCAAAAAGCATGGCAGACTGGTGAAAAGCCACAGCAAGGAGCCTTTCTTCAACAGAGTACCCAGGCCTGGGTCTCACTCCTTGTACCTGAAAAGCCTCCAAGTGCTGTGCAGGGAGTTTCTGGAACAAAGTTTATTCTTTAATCCAAAGTTTATTTTCTTCCAGACCTTGTAGTACGTCACTGAGCACTCACATATCAGAAGCCTTTACAAAATTCCTAGAACTTCACTTTTTCCCCCCCCTTCCTCTTAATGCAATCCAGCCTGGCCAGAGCTGTGAATATTGTCCTTGTGACCATGATTTGTTGAGATACCGAAGGGCTGCTCCTCCTGCCTGGCAGCTGAGCTGCCTGCAGCACTCCAGAGCACCCCAAGGCTGAGGCTGCTGGGGCAGTAACACCTCCCCCCACTCCTGCTTCCCTCTGTTTTGTGCAGGGGAGCAAACAAACAACATCCTGGGATAGCGAGAGAGGAGGCAAAAACCACGGAGGGGGGCATTCAGCAGCTGGGACAGAGAGGTGGCTTCTGACCTGGACCTAAGAGGGTAGGAAAGGGCTGCAAGTTTCAGGGGTAAAGGAGGACTCAGCAGTTTTGCTGCTCTATAGGAGGGAAGCTCTGGCCCACTGCCAGTCTCCTGATCTCTTTAAGTTTCGTTTTGTGGTTTGTTTTTTTTTAAATGAAAGAAATAGGAAAGCCTTCAGAGGAGGTGCAGCATGGCAATCACTCTGCCCCACCACACAGAGCCTCTCTCCCCTCGCCCTGTCCTTATCGGCCCCAGCAGGGCAGAGCCAACCTTAACTGCAGGCACAGCCCTGCTGGGAGCCCTCCCGCAGGCAGCAGAGCTCAGAGCAACTCACTGCAGAGAAGGCAGCACACAAAAACTGTTTGCTGACTAATGATGAGCAGCTGGAGAAGCAGGGCAGCAGTCTGAGGTGAGCTGGACTCCAGAGCTCACTGCTGGAGGCCTTAGCCCCCGGAGAGGGAGTTCAGTGGCCATAGTAGTTGGGTTATGGTTGGACTTGATCTTGGAGGTCTCCTCCAACCTTAATGATTCTGTAAGGCTGGAAGTGGAGGTGAGCAGGCCTGGCTGGAGAGCCAGAATCCTTTGCTGAGGGACAAGCTGAACACAACCTGCATCATGCCTGGCACCTACAGCTCTCCAAACAAGGTACAACATGATCCAACCCACAGCTAACCTTGGTCTGAGAGTACAACGGTCAGAGGGTGAGCACAAGGAGGGCCATGCTAAATGAGCCCAGTCTGGGGCACACTGCAAACCCTGCCCAAGAGAAAACCCAGAAAAATGGGACCCCAAAGAGGCAGTTTCTTCCTGAACACCATCATTAAGGCATCAGTCTGCCTTAATTTAACTACCTGTTCAGGGAGGGACATTTATTAATCGTAATTAATTAATATGTTACCACCCCCATGCTTTAGTTTTTCTATAGTCTTCTCAAGTACTTTTTAATGCAAGAGAAATATGCAAATTAAACAAGATCTGCTGGCCCTGCTGGGGGCTCAGAACTCTACTTGAAATAAATTCACTCCCTTCAGCTTCAACCAAAAACATCCTAACGCCATGAACAAGCCCAATTTCTCTGGCAAGCATTTTGCTGATTACAAATCTTGTTAACATCCTCCCAGTTCTCAAATGAACTAATCACCAGACAATGCCCAGCCAGGCAGCCTGGAGCACTCTCAGCCCCTGCCAGGGCCATGGGAGCAGAGCAAAGAGTTCTCTCTCCACAGGCACTCCACCAGCAGCAGTCTCCAGTGGATGCTGGGCAGCTTGCTTGGAATAAGAGAGGCTGAAACCTACCCATCAGGATTCATCTGTGCCAAGAGGACAAGAAGCTGCTCAGTAGACTTGCCCAACAATTTTATGTATTCATCTGTTCAAGAGAAGGATCTAACACAGGCAAACAGCAGGATCTGCACACCCCCATGCCAGTATTCAGCCACTCTCAGCCCAGAGCCTCCCAGCTGCTCACAGGAGTAGATCTCATACCCTTGAGCAGCTCAGCACAGACGAAGCAGCAATGCAGAGCATGACTTGCACTACAGCACTTAACTACCTGCCTCTTGCACTCTCCCATCCCAAAGCAAAACATAAACCTTATTCCTGCATGAAAAATGCAACAGGAGCAGAACACTCACAGCCACCCCCAGCAGCTGCCAGGCTGCAACTCACACTCCAAATTTATCCCACCACCAGCATTTCAAGTTTGAATCCCAAGTTCATGGCTCAAGCCTTTGCTACTGCCAGAAGCAGCCATCCTTAACCTAGGGAGAACAAGAAAATGCTCAAGTATGTGCAGTCACAACAGAAAATAAGCAGTCAGTGAGGTCATAAAAGGCAGTTGCAGGAGTTACTGAGGTATGAACACTCCTGCAAGAGGACAGGGTGTGGACTGCTGCAGCACAAAGCAGCTTTTAAACATCTTCACGTGCACCCGACCATGCAAGGCAGACTGAATGGTCTGAGCCCCCAGGAGCTCACCACACCTTTTACAGAATCAGAGCTGTTTTGGTTGGGAAAAGACCTCCAAGATCCGAGTCCAGCCACCAACCCTGCACCACCACAGCCCCAAGTGCCACATCCACATTTCTTGAGCACCTCCAGGGATGGTGACTCCCCCACCTCCCTGGGCAGCCTGTTCCAATGCCTGACTACTCCTGCACCAAAGAAATGGTTCCTCATGTCCAACTCAAACCTCCCCTGGCACCATTTCAGGTCACTTCCTCTCATTCTGTCACCTGATACTAGGAAGAGAGACACAAGTCCCTACCTTCACTACAGACTCTTTGGTGCTTAGAGGGGAAAAGCTGTGAAGTAAAATCTTCCCCACACAGTAAGAATGCAGATATCATGAAGTTTCTCTCCCATATGGATTCTCAGCTGTCTAATAACTAAATTAAAAATTATCCATTAAAGCTTTTCTCTGCTCTCAGAGTAACTGGAACAGAAGCAGGGGACTGGCTCTGCCCAGCGGCTCCCAAGACTGCCAGAGAAAGGTGAACACATAACTTTAGGGTATTTGGCAAGACACAAGCTGGAAATAAAAGCAATTTATTTCAAGAATGATCACAAGAACTTTCAGCCCTAAGAAATCATCCTCCCAACAGCAGCATCCAAATCATGTGCTCAGTACTTCCTGCAGAAGACAAATTCAGGCTGCATGCAGGAGCACTCTTCCACGCAGCAAGGAGACACTGCAAGTCCCAGGGGTGTTTTAGATTAGCCCCACAAACATAATTTAAAACTCACTCAAGAGGCTTCCCTAGGAGAACACAAGCCACAAGATTCTTAGAAACCAGCATCAGCTATTTGAAGTTGTCTGTGCAGCAGGACCACCAGAGGCTGGGAGCAGCACCGGGACGGGCTCGCTGCTGCTTTCAATCTTCCCTGCTCTGTTGTTCCTATGCCAGAGGGCTCCAAAGGGTCCCAGCCCTGAGGTCGGGAGTAAAGCCAACATCTGATCAAACAGTGCATGAACCCCCCCACCTCCTCTTTTCCAAAGGCTGTTATTTCCAACACAGGCTGAAGGAAGTGTCTTGGGTAGGTTCAGCTGTGCTGTTCTGCTGTTGCTGCTGCTGCAAAGAAAGGACACGCAAACACCAAGCTAAAATCTGACCAATATTCCATGGATGTACCAAAGCTGTTCCAATGGCCACAGCCTGAGAATGTGAATGGCAAGAACACCAATCTGAGAGTGCAAACAAGGGGAGTCCCAGGCACTCTGCTATACAGTGGTTTGACACCAGAAGGATGTTCTGATCCAGCTCAGTGAGCCTTGGTGGCTTTCCCCAAGGTCCCATCTCTTTTGCCCTCAAGAAGGAAGAAAGGTAGACCCCAGCCAGATCACAGAACAGGGGTTGGAAGGGACCTCTGGAGATCATCCAGGCCAACCCCACTGCCAGAGCAGGCTGCACTGGACAGCATCTAGGTGGGCTCTGAATGACTCCAGAGATGGAGACTCCACCACCTCTCTGGACAGTCTCTTTCAGTGTCTCCTCACCCTCACTGCCAAGAATTTCTTCCTCATCTCCAGTCTCATTCTCCCCTCTTCCAGTTCACAGCCTTTGTCCCTCATCCTACCTCAACAAGGCTCTGTCAAAAGTTCCTTCCCAGCTCTCCTGTAGCCACCTTCAGGTACTGGAAGGCTGCTCTAAGGTCTCCCTGGAGCCTTTTCTTCTCCAGGCTGAACAGCCACAGCTCTTTCCAGCCTCCTCTTGACTCACTCCAGCAGTCTGATGTCCTCCTTATGCTGATGCTGGGGGTTTCAGAACTGGACACAGTGCTCCACGTGGGGTCTCACAAGAGCAGAGGAGCAGAATCACCTTCCTCATCCTGCTAGTCACACATCTGTGTGCACATCTCCCTAAAGGAGGCCAAAGCACCAGCTCTTTCCCAGACAAAGAACAGAAAAAGCATTCAGAAGCAGACAGAACTTCAGCAGAAGAACATGTAACTAACTGGAAGGTATTTCAGTGACTGCAATCATTGCAGAGCTCTATCCTCACTGATCTGGTTTTAAAGAGTATACAACTTCAAAGCCATGAGATAAATTCCACCATGAAGCAGCACTGGACTTGGCTGCCTTCCCTTCTCTCTTCAAACAGCAACAAAGGACTACTGTTCTCCACCAGCAGACAAAAAGTGCTGGCACATATTGCCAGGGGAACACCTGTTTAGAGTAGAAAGGCTCACACTGAGCACAGCACAGGTGGCCAGAGTGGCCCAACCACCTCAGAGTTTCTCAAGAGGACAGGCCCATGGTGAAGGCTCCACACCATGCCTGCTTCTATTTGATCCCAACAGTTGCCTGCTCTCTCCACTGGATGTGAAATGGTTCTACAGGCAGCAGAGATGCTTCTTGTTCACCAGGAGGGGTTACAAGAAACTGTTCAGCCACATCTCACAGGTGAAGCCTACATCCCAAAGCTGCACTTTCCCCTGATTTCTCTAAGGAAAAAGGCAAGATGCTGCAAAGCCCACTTGGGCTTTGGTCAAGAATGATCTACACTACTTTTACTTCAAAAGGCAATCTCTGCAAGTGCACTAAGCCAGCTCTTCCTGCTAAGGGACTGCAGAAGCAGCTCGGGCAGTGGTGTGCTTGTTATAACTGTGACCTCAGACAGAAGGCATCCAGGCAACCTATCCTCTGCTGCTGCAAAGTCCAATACCATCAACCTTCATAGCCTCCAGGTGGGAGGAAAAAAAGAGGAGTGGGGGAAGAGTAAGGCACATGGGAGCTAAAAAGCTTCAATAACTCATTTTCAGAAAAGCTTTCCTCCTCAGCCACCAATCCTGACTGCTGCAGAGGGATCCACACTTTGACCTTCCTAAGGCAGCAAAGAGCTGATGATTTATCTCCTGACAGACCACCAGAACTTCCAAACCCAAGCTGGAAGGAGTCTCTTCTGTCTTAGAGACAAACTTCAGACAAGCTGCTGACAACACTCAGTTTAGCTTATTAAGAACACATTTATTTTCAAGCCCTTAATTCCACCTGCAGTTTGCTCCTGATTGACAACTCTCATCTTTAAAAGCTACTTACATAAGGGCCAGAGCAAGTTACAAAACTAAGAGATAAATATTAGGAGTGCAGCAGCCAGGCTGAATGCTCCAGAAGCCTGTCCCCAAGAGCAAGACAAAAGATGTGACATCTGGAGCTACACAGCCCAGTATTCACATGCTGCAGGAATTGAAAGTCATCGAATCACAGAACTGTTTAGGCTGGAAAAGACCTTTTGGAGCATCCAATCCAATCACTAACCCAACCCCATCAAGCCACCACTAAAACATGTCCCTCAGCACCACATCTACACAGCTCTGAAACCCCTCCAGGGATAACAACTCAATCACTGCCCTGGGGAGCCTGTTCCAGGGTTCAACAACCCTTTCAGTGAGCAAATTCCTCCATGTCCAAAATTTAAAGCAAACCTCTAAGCAGGGTGAGGAAAAACCACCACAAAGAGCAGACCCTCCTACATTTCTTATACAGCACACAGAAGTGGCTACAGGAGTTCTGTGGATTGAAGCTTCAGGAGGGCAGGTTTAGACTGGACATTAGGAAAGGACTTTTTACAAGGCCTTGTTGTGATGGGATGAGAGGCAATGGCTCTGAGCTGGAAGAGGGGAGATGGAGGCTAGGAAGAAATTCTTGACAGTAAGGGTGGGGAGACACCAGCACAGGTTGCCCATGGAGACTGTGGATGCTCCCTTGCTTGGAGGTGTTCAGGGCCAGGCTGGATGAGGCCTTGAGCAACCTGGGTCTAGTAAAGGTGTCCCTGCCCATGGCAGGGGGGTTCCTTCCAACCCAAACCATTCTATGGATCTATGAATTCCTTCTATGCAATAGAATTCTTGCCTTGTAGAGAAAGAGGAAAACTAAGTCTGAGATTGGAGGAAACAAAGCAGTTTTGGTGACCTGACTTGCCATGCACATCAAGATTTCATACATTCTCCAAACATCTCCTTTTCCCCTCCTGCTGCTATTTCCTATCCCTCACATCCTGCTTTCTAAAATCTGCCTTACTAAAATCAGGCTCTGATTATATTGAACAAAGAGAGTTCAGATTTCCTCCTCAGCCAAGGAATTCCACCATATCTGCCACTAAGGAGCAAGGGCCTCAGAAGCAAACTGCTGGGGTCTAAACCAACACTGAGACTTCTTCAGGGAAGGTTCCCTGTGCCACGCACAGGCTGTGTACACACACTGTGACCCGCAACGTGCTCAGACATCCTCCCAGGCTTCCACAGCTCACTACAAACTTACACAAATCATTCCCAATTCCTCAGAGCTCAAAAAAAAATGGCTAAAAGAGGATGGGACATCAACGTGTGAAGGAGAAAAGCTCATTTTTACTTCAGAACAGAAAGATTCAGCTCCTGCTCAAACTACAGCCAATTGCATTTGTTTCTGTGACTCAGCCTGTTTCTGATCCCAGAGCTACCTGAATCATCCTCCTGCGCCTCTCAGCTTTTTGCTGGCCTGTTTTAAGACATCTCCACGTGGCCACAGATCTTCAGCTTGTTATTTGTGATTAACACAATCCTGCAAAAGAGCAGAAAGCTTCCGATTCCTCGTGGAAAAACCCACAACCTACACAGAAGGCAGCGTTAATCTCAGGTAGAGTAAGAGTCATCATCTCATTCTTCAAGTGCAAGATGCTTTCTACTATGTCAAGGCACTGAGCAAGAATCAAAATACTGAGTTGAGAGGCACGTGTCTGGTTCTCACCTAGCCTGAAATTCCACAGACAGAGCAGAAGCATCGTCTGCAGCAATTAAGCAGCATTTCCTCTCCACACAAGTGTATTCTCCTCTGGTGTCACTGAACACTGTGCTGATTTCAAACAACTCAGCGGCTCTTAAGAGAGGGGAAAAAACCTCCTCCTCCTCCCCCCTGCTGGCAAGGTGAATTACTGGAAGGCTCTTTCCTTGTCAAGGACAATGCAGGTCTGTACCGAGCAGACGCCGCAGGTTTGCCACTGCTCTGCAACTCCTCCCTGTTGTTAATGCAAACAGGGGAGGCTCTAAAACAACACAGGAGTGAGGGGCAGGATGGGGAGAGGAGGCAGCTATGGACCAGAGGGGAAAGCTGATCCAAACACCACACCACTTGGGGAGAGAATCATAGAATCACAGAACTGTCAGGGCTGGAAGGGACCTCAAGGACCATCCAGTTCCAACCCCCTGCCATGGGCAGGGACACCTCACACTAGAGCAGGTTGCTCAGAGCCACATCCAGCCTGGCCTTAAAAACTTCCAGGGATGAGGCTTCCACCACCTCTCTGGGCAACCTGTTCCAGGCTCTCACCACCCTCATGCTGAAGAACTTCTTCCTAACATCCAGTCTGAATCTACTCACTTCTAGTTTTGCTCCATTCCCCCCAGCCCTATCACTCCCTGACACCCTAAAAAGTCCCTCCCCAGTTTTCTTGTAGCCCCCTTCAGATACTGCAAGGTCACAATAAGGCTTCCTCAGAGCCTTCTCTTCTCCAGACTGAACAGCCCCAACTCTCTTAGTCTCTCTTCACAGCAGAGCAGCTCCAGCCCTCTGCTCATCCTCATGGCCTCTCTCTGGACACCTTCCAGCACCTCCAGATATTTTCTGTAACAAGGGTTCCAGAATGGACACAGCACTCCAAGGACAGGACTTAAGACAGCCCAGGGGAAACATCCCCTGGTCACCACAAAGCTGGAACCACCACCACCACCTTTGGTTCTTCTCCCTCCCTAAGCAAACACAGCCCTACCTCTACAAACTAATAACCCCATCACGCTGCTCCAGCCTGAGGATCCCAAACCCAGCAGCTCTGTGAGACTCACTTCCCTGCCAGGGCTCCAGGTGATGCAGTCCCTCATGGGCAGGTCTCTTGGTTGCAGTGTGAGTGATGATCCTCATCACCACACTCAGCAGCTACCTGGCCCCACACTCCACAGAGCAGGAGTAGAGAAGATGCTCTTCTGTCAGATCTACAGATAAAAAATACCATGGTGCAAGAAAGAAAGACACCATGGGACAAGAACTGGGGAGAACAGACCAGGAACTGAATTATTTTAGGCTAGAAGAGCTTGGTTCTATCTGAAATGCATCCTCCCATTCTCACCCCTATTTCCCAGAACCAAATCAAGCCATCCTCTTTGTGCCAGCCCTCTGAAAGTGCTCCATATCACACCAGCTGCTGGCTGCTCCATCAGAAATTTATTTCTCTTGGATAGATTTTCCCCAGCCCTTTCAATCAGGTTCAGCCAAGACACACTTTCTACTTCTGGACTTTTCAAAAGGACTAGATAATGTTTACTTCATGCCAAGACACCAGGCATGGAACAGAGAAAAAAGTCTCTGCAGAGGAAAGCAAGCCAGTTCCCACCTTCTGAGCAAACTCTCCTGCAGGCCAAATACCACATTTTTGGAAGGATCTCATGCTCAGCCTAATTTTATTTGCATCCTGTGTGAAGCCTGCAACAAATACCCAGCAATTTAATAAGGCCTTGGAAAGGGAGAAAAGAGAGATGAGCATTGGTCTGTTGCTTTAATTTGGATCCTTTGCAATCACCAGTGTGTTATTTAATATCAGGCTCTGATTTGCAAGAATAGATTCTTCTAGAAGATGAGATATTTTTAGAAGATGTTTTGAATGGCAGCATTGAAACATCTCAAACATGAGGTGAAGCTTCCACCACTACCCCAAACCCTCCTCAGTTTCTCAAAAAAAATGAGGTTAATCTCATCAAGAGCTGCTCCAGAGGAGGGCCAAGAAAATGACCAAGGGCTTGGATCATCTCTGCTGTGAGGATAAGCTGAGGGAGCTGAGGTGGTTCAGCCTGGAGAAGAGAAGGTTCCAGGGAGACCTTAGAGCTGCCTGCCAGTGCCTGAAGGGGGACTGCAAGAGGGGTGCAGAGAGATTGTCTGCAAAGCCTGCAGGGACAGGATGAGAGGCAACGGTTTGAAATGAGAGGAGATTTAGATTGGCTGTTAGCAACAAGTTCTGCACCATCAGGCTGCTGGAACTCTGCAACAGGTTGCTCAGGGAGGTGTTGAGGCTCCATCCCTGGAGATATTCAAGGTCAGGCTCAACAAGGCTCTGAGCAACCTGATCTAGTGGAGGATGTCCCTGCTGACTGCATGGGGGTTGGACTGCATGACCTTTGGAGGTCTCTTCCAACACAAACCATTCCAGGACTCTGTGTTTACTTCAGGAGGAGTTTCTTATGCTTGCAGGGGAAGGAGAAGTGGATGGAGCATTCCTCGCTTCCCAGTCACTGCTTTCCAGGAGCAAGGCTTTCCTATAGAAGTAGACACTAGATTTGGGTCATTTTATTTTGCATTTCCAAGCAGAAGCAAAGCATGTCACATTCACGTGTGTAGAAGCCAGGACAAGAGCCAAAAAAAAAGAACTGTGGCAACTTTCAGCAGAGCAATGCATGAGCAAATGGAAATAGCTCCCAGTGCTACGTCATCTCCCAGCCCTTAATGCTTGGTACAACTGCAGAAGTGCACACACAGCAAAGAGCAGAAAATTGATTCTCAATAGATTGAGATTTCTAAAACCTGCTGCAAACAGGACTGTCAGGCTACAGCAGATCCAACAAGCCAAGCTCTGATGCATGATCACACTAGGAGCAGGAGCAGCCCTCGAGCAGCCCAGTGAATTAGACTGAGCCGAACCGGGGACTTGGCAGCTTTAGGCCAAGGCTGCTCTCTGACTCACGTCAACGTTCCCCAGCCATGGCAGAAGCAAGCATAAAACACCACATGGTCTGGTTTTAAGTGCATTCAAAAACCTTGAAGCCAAGCATTTCACAACAAAAGCCAACACAAAAGTAATTGTACCAGAAACAAAGAGCCATCACTGCGAGCTGATTACTACATCGCCTCAGAGGGTCCAAAGGGCCAAGTGGCCTGAGCGGCCAAACTCTTACGCAGCTTCCCTTCCCCAGACCTAGAGGATTCCCAGCTTTGGAAGAGAGAGGACAAATTTTTTTCATTAGCATAGTTGGAATGAGCTGTGGCAAGAACTAGAACCACAATGCAGCCATTGTGCTTGGGATCTGTCATCTGGCTGGAAGGGCGAGGAAGTTCAGGAGGAGCATGAGAGGCACTGGAGTGTTTTAACCCAAAACACAAAAGCCAGGCCCTGCTACAAAGGGAAAAGCTCCCTCTGAAATGATCCTGCCACCTCTCCCAGTAAATGCCAGGACTTCAGCAGTGATACCAGCCAGCAGGAAGCTAACGAGCAGTCACACTGATTACAACAGGGGTGCGGCCAAGAGGGATTTTTGCCTGGTTGTTTTACACTCTCTTCAGCAAAGCAAGAGACAGAATTGTTCTGTTCAGCTCTCTGACGTGTGTCAAAAACTGATCAGAGGTACAATGGAGATGATTGATCCTTGAGGAAGTTGGGCAGCTGCTGTTCTTCGTGGCAGAGGAGGAGGAGGAGGAGTGCTACCTATTTGCTGCATTGCATTGGAAGAGACAACAGTGTAAGCCCTGGTTAAGTAGGGAATCACAAATTCTCAGAACCTCCTTTCTCTCTCCAAGCATCAGCTAAACAAATAAAGCAAGATGCTTTTGGACAAGTTACTCTCAGAAATTAAATGGAACATAGGAGAGCTCCATTACTTCAATTAATACTCCCAGTTGTACCAGGTCAGCAGTTCTCAAGGGCAGCAAGGACAGGCACACACACATCCCAGAACAGAATCCCCAAGGCTGGGTAATGAGCATCCAACTCACTTTAAAACTCCAGTCAAGCTCTACAGGACCAAGGAGCAGGGGGGGGGAATGCAAATATATGCATATAATGTAAGGGGAAAGCCTTCAGGGGGTACATGCTCCTCACAGAATGGCTTATGGAAAGGATCTCAGACATCATCTAGTCCCAATACCCCTGCCCAGGCAGGGACACCTCTCCACTAGGCTTTGTTGCCCAAGGCCTCATTCAATGTGGCCTTGAACCCCCCCACAGAGGAGGCATCCACAATCCCCCTGGGCAACCCATTCCAGAGTCTCACCACCCTTACACTGAAGAACTTTTTCCTAAGATCCAGTCTAAATCTACTCTTCCTCAGCTTAAAACCCCTCTCCTTGTCCTATTGCACTGTCCTGTAGGATCCCCTTGAGTATGGGAGGGCAGCTCTAAGGCCCCCGTGGAGCCTTCTGCAGGCTGAACAATCTCAGCTCCCTCAGCCTGTCCTCACAGCAGAGGTGCTCCAGCAGTGTGGCCTTTCTCTGGACTGGCTCCAACACTGGAAATTGTGTTTTCAGCCTCTCAAACTGGAAGAAAGACTACAGAGTTTTCTCCCAGGCCTAATAAATTTAAGTGAAAGCAAATATTTTTCCAGTAAGACTACTACAGCAAGCCCCAGAACAGGAAGATTACTTTATGTACTAGTTTGACTAGTTGAGACATTCAAACACCTACATCAGAGAGAAAGAAAGAAAAACAAAATCCTACCAGAAAGCTCCAAGAGAAGGGGGAAAGTTTCAATTATATAAAGGCAAATGTTTCAAGTAGCCAAGTGCTCCAGATGCAGATGGTTGGGAACAAGCAGACAAGAACTGGATGAAAGAGATTTTTAGGAACGCCACAACAGGAGAGCAGAACAATAAAGAGAGGATTCCTATGGCAGATTCACCCAAGTAACACTCAGCAACAGCCTCTCATTAGTAGGGACCACTTTGTTACTACTGTCAGACTGCTGAGGCTGCCTCCCCAACACTGCAGCCTTGCAGTCACTGCCTGCTGCAAGCATCACAACTGAAAGCTGCTGGGAATTTTATGACCAAAGCCTTCAGAGGCATGGCAACCATGAAGGAAAAATCTCTGTAACATTTCCTACTCCTCTTATCCTCTCTAGGAGAAGCATTGCTGAGCACCATGAATTTTTCAAATACCAACTTTGAGTTGTGGGAAGGACAAAAAAAAGGAACAGAAGTGGGTACCTGACAACTAAAGTTCCTGAACACCCCAACCACTGACCTCAGTAGTGGGCAAATCTTGGACTAAAAGAAAAAAATCACCAAAGAGTATCTAAACATCTAGGGGGTGGGTATCAGAAAGATGGAGCCATACTCTTCCCAGTGGTCCCCAGTGAAAGGGCAAGAGGTGATGGGCATACACTTGAACAAAGTTCCATCCAAACATGAGAATTTCTGTACTTTGAGGGTGGCAGAACCTTGGAGCAGGCTGCCCAGGGAGGTGCTGGAGTCTCCATCTCCAAACCTGCCTGGGTGTGTTTCTGTGTGATCTGCTTGAGGTGACCCTGCTGTGGCAGGGGGGGGACTAGACTCAATCTTCAGAGTCCCCTTCCAACCCCCTACCTTTCTGTGATCCTGTGAAAGGACAAAGCAGAGGAAATAGCAAGCACACAGCTACTGCTCATGAGGGAAGACCAAAGGGGGAAACAATTCATACCCACACAAGGGAGAAATTCAGGTGTCCCTACAGAATTTACACAAAACACATCCATTATTTTCACAGCTTCCTCATAAAGCCACCCCAAGGCTGCACCAAGTGACTTTCCCTTTAATTTCCCACAGAAGAGCACCTTGTCCTAGCACACAAACTCACCTGCTCAAGCACAAGAAAGCAGAGGTAAAATAAGCAACTCAATTTGCAGAGCAGCTAATCTGATGAGGGCTTACCTGTACCAGCCTGAGGGGCATTTGGTTTCAGGAGCTGAACATAAGCAAAGCAAGCATGGGAACAGCAAGCCAAGGTGAGGGGGGGGAAGGCAGATCTGTGCCATGACAACTAGGATGGGTTACAAAAGCTTCTTATTTGGAAAATAAATGCTACCTGAGCAGGCAGCAGAGAGGAGAATGAGCTGCCAAAAGAACTGGAACTGCCTGTATTCAAAAGGCACAAGAGGAGAGCAAATGTGGGGGGAGAGGAAGGGGACTGGGGGGCACCTGACATGTCAAAGATGCACACAAGTGAACAAGCAGGGAATTGCTCTAACTGGAGAGGCATTTCATTTCAGCCTGCTAGTAGGAATTCAAACAGCAGCTCACTTCATCAAAAAAGCAGCTAAAAACAACAACCAACCAACCAACAGTTACACTTCCTAAGCTGGTTTAAGAGCTGACACACAAGACAAACGTCAATCAAAGCTTGCAGGTAAGATTTTTCTACAAGTCTCACTTACTAAAAAAGAGGTTTAAGTAAGCAAGAATGAAGTTGTTTCAGGCTTTTTGCCCATTTCCAGAGGCAGGGAGAGAGGGATGGCCGTGGGGAGTGAGCGAGGGCTGGACATGGAAAGCTGTCTTTAGGCACAATGTGAATCATCACACTGAAGAATCTTCTTGAACTGCCTGTTACTACTCCAACAGATTTACACCAGCAAGCCTTTGGCCAATATATGAGCAAGCTTTGAGAAGTCATTGGATGCCACTCAGGTGTGTGTGTATCATAATGAAAAATACCTGAAAATTAATCTGTGTCCATTTAAATCTGCCTTGACATAGGGAAAATAGTTCATGTCCTGAGAGATTTCCTAATGTGGTTGTTTCTCCCAATGATTTTCTGCTGCCTCAGTATAAACAGAACCTTCCCTTTGACTTTCACAGATTCCCACACATGGCAGGAGAGCTACCTACAAGACAGGAGGAGCAGAGAATCACTTCCTTGTTTTAGTCCGAGACAGGAAAAAGCCAATGCCACAAAATGTTGCATACATGGAGCAAGAGCCCTGCAAGTGTTCTGCATTCAAAATGCAGATCCACAGAAGGCTAATTGTCTCATTTTTTTTTTAAAATAGCCAGCACTGGAATAGCAGAAGTCACATGGAGAAGGGCTCCAATTCACACAAAAATAGGCAGATTTAGCTGTGCAACTTTTATCCATGCCACTGTCCCAGCCTAGGAATGGTGATGGCTGCTAAACACAAACATTCTGCCCTTGGACACTGGGATCTGAGCCTTCAGCAGGAAAAAAAAAAAAAAGAAAAACCACCTAGGAAGACAGCCTGGCACTACCTCTTCACATCAAACCACCCAGACCAGGAACTGGGCCCACTGGAGTTCAGTTCTGTCAAGCACATAGAGTGGTAAGGGGTGAAAGGGACCTCTGGAGCCCATCTAGTCCAACTGCTGTTAAAAAAAACCCAAAAAAGATGTTGAACCAGAATTCAGCCTTCAGCCCAATTTTTAACTTGCTAAATCCATGCTGCCAAAGCCACGCAGAGCAAAGACCACCAAGTGCCAAAGCACCTCCAAAGTTACCTGTCTCCTGCTCAGTTCTCCCCTCTGGACCACACCTCTGCCCCACTGCACGGTCAAATACAGAGGGCTCATCTCTGCCCCACGGCATGTGCAGATACAGAGAGCTGCTTCATCATCCTCTGTGCTGACACCCAGGGAAGGACTTGCAAGACCTGAAGCAATGGCTACAGGCAGAGACTGCAGATGGCCAGGCATGGTGCCCAGCTGCAGAGCTGCTGCACCACACACCTCCTGAAGAGGTTGCAGGAAAAGTACAGGGCACGGAGGCCACCAGCAGATGCTGCACCCACCTCTGAACACATGAACCTCCTTCTCCAGCTGTCTTAAGGCCAGACACTGTGTGTGACAGCAGCACAAGGGGTTTTTGTCACCTAGAAAGCAGAACCAAGTCAAAAAGGAAGCCAAAGTGCACAGCACTGCATTTATTGATCACTTGATACCTCTTCCTGCAATGCAATGTGTCTTGACTCAGTATAACACAGTGAGACCTGACTTCCACAGGCACATCCAGCACCTAGGAGCGAAGCCACTCAGCCCACCAGACAGTAAGCACATGAAGAAGGAGCAGCAGTGTTTGCATCATCTAGAGGCCCGGGAATGAGCCAGCTTGAGTGCTGCTGCATTAGAAGCAGGTGTCCCCTCCAGAGTTAAACGGACAGAAGAAACACTGCCAGCTGCTAGTCAGCTTTTGATGCAGAGGGGAGACAAGGGCTGGGGACAACCAGCTGTCACCATGCCCAAGCTTTGCAATTACAGGAGGAAAACCAGAAAGCAGCCATGCAGAGCCCAGTAAGGAATGGTTTGTAACCTCCAGCTACAAGTCACCTGCATTCAGAGGGCACAAACCATCACAGGGACCGGCTCGCAGCAGCTCCTGGTCACAAGCTACCAGGGCAAGGCCAGAGGCTTGGAAGACTTAATACCTAACTTAATAGGAAGATCAAATATCTAACTTGATAACAGAGAACCACAGATAAGATACACGGAAGTGAGACACTCGTGCACTGATGTTTAAGCTAATCTGCAAAGTAGGAATTTCTTGCTGGTTCCTACCAGTGATTTAATTGCAGCCATCTGAACCGCAGTGCTTTTTACTGCCCTCCACTCCTCTGTTCACCTAACTGGGTGCAGTCGTGGGGCTAGCTGATGGCTGCTGACCCACAACTCAAACTTACACCCACTTTGATATGTGCACACAAACATCTCTCCCTCAACCCCTTGATTTTTCTCCAAGAAACCATTTTCAGGTGATTCTTGCTGCTGCATCCACATAAATCCCTCCCTTTGCTCCTCACCCAAGAGTGGATTTGATAATGCAGTGCAGCGTCACCAGCCCCCGAACAGCACACGCTCAATATTGGTCATTAAGCAGAAGCCACCAGGGAATTCTCCAAATGCAGATTGCTTGTAAAGCCCTAGGAGCTCCTCTGCCACAAAAGCTTGTATATGGAGACTGCAAATTTTTCACTCTACCAAGCTTAGGGAAACCTTCATGAACACAAACAGGGTAAAGCAGCTTTAAGCATTTAACCAGGTACCGCAGGAGAACAGCTCCGACTGCACGTGGGCTGGCAGGAAAGATTCTTCTGAGATGAAGTATTTCTATAAACTGGACTTGGAGAACAGGTGACAGCAGAACATTTCCAAAGCTTTACCTGTACTGTTAGAAAGGAAGAAAGACTTTGTGGCAAACACTGGCAAGATGACTGAAGGGTCTCTTATTTTCTGTTGCTGGCCGAGACAAGTTCGATCTGCAGTCAGCTGCTCACTCCGCACAATACATCAAATCACTTCCCTCTCCCTAGCATCAATTTTTCTGCTCCACACAAAATCCCTCTGGTTCACACTGCCTTCCATTAATATTTTAAAGTTCTCCCTTATACAAATAAAATCCCTGCAACATTTCTTACAACATCATTATATGTTACTATGGAAACTGCTAAAATGTCACAATCACCAGCCAAAAGCTCTGCTGCATAAGGAGTACCTTGAGTCTCCTTATTTCCTCCTTTCTAATTTGATGACCAAATGTTTTGAGGCTAATAAAAAGTCACCATTAGAGTGGGAGGTGTTTCTTTTCTGTATTTATTTATTCTGCATTGCTTTAAGTCACTGAGTATTTTATTAAGCAAGCAGCCAAATGAAGTCTCACTTCACAAATCTGCTCTGCCAGGAGCCACTTCTGGAGAAGTGCAAAGACACTGTGAACCACCTGCCAAACTCACACAGGTTAGTAGGGTTGGAAGGGACCTCTGAAGACCAAGTCCACCCCCAAATAGAGCAGGATCATCCAGGAACATGTCCAAGCAGGTTCTGAATGCCTTCAGAGATGAAGATGCCACAAGCTCTGTGCTGCAGCACCTGAAGTGCCAAACATAACCCTCTTCTTCCACTGCTCAACCATTCCGCCAGGTAAGCTAAAGACAACTCAAATTATGTACTTTACCCAGGAAGGATGCACATATTTAACAGATAAAGGGAGCTTAAATTCTTTGAAATGGGTTAAATCTGAGAAATAAACCCTTCAGGAAAGGCCAGGCGTAGGCTCATTCATAAGACAGCACAAATTAATCTGCCCTAGGAGCATCACCAGATGTGCCAGCCCAGCTCTGCCACCACTATCACAGGGAACATCTCGTTTTGCAGTTAAGACATCATGGTTGCACATGAGCAGCAGGGAGAAAAGAGCCATCTGCCAAGCTGCTCACCTTCACTAACCTGATTGCTTACAACTACCAGAAGACCTTTAATACATCACTGTGCTGACCTCCCCTGCTCGGGCACAGTAACCAGCCCCAGACAACTGCTGAACAACAAAGGTGTTCTGGCACAAAGCTGGAGGCTGGCATGGGGAGGTGCAGACAACAGCAGAGCTACCTTCAACACCAGCAGTTTGCAGAATTTGAGAGATATCCCATCATAATGCTGGCAAATTTAAGCTCTCCACAACACAGAGTCCCTTTTAAATACTCCCCCTCAGTGATGCTGTGATGCAAGTCAATGGGGAAAAAAAAAAAAAAAAAAGTCAAATTCTGCACAGAACAAATCCTTAAGTAGGAGCACTCGTGCCAGGTACCCTTCCCATAAATAGCTCGTTCAGTGCTGAGGTCAAAGCTGGAGCAGGCATTCCAGAAGGTAACCTTATCACAGAGAAGGTCAGAAGGGGGGGAAAGAAAAAAATCCATCCAAGAGCTGGCTGTTGCTTAAGCAAACCATTTCATGACATCAATGAGAAGCACATGGGCAGGTCTTGCAGATGCAGAGAGCCACAATCAAAGTGTGTTAGAGAACTCTGAATCAAAACATCCCAGTTCCCATCTGGCTCCAGAGACATGAAGGGCAACTGCTACAGACTCAACTGCAATTCAAGTTTCTTTCCATTTCCCAGATGAATTACTTAGTCAATACACAGGCCTCCCCCTATTTGTATTTCTAAGTCCTTCCTTTCATTCAGAAACACAGCAAGTAAAACCTAAAGTCAATTTTTTAAAGTTCTCTCCTACTCAAAGCATTTTATCTGAGCACAGCCCAGCATAACCATTCAGCTCTCCAAGCCTCTGAAACGAGACATTTGCAAAATGCACCATATCCAGGGTGTGCCCAAAACACTCTCCGTGGAAAAATCTGTTGGGGTAGTGCCAGTTCAGCAAGGAAAACATTTTCCCCCAGCTGGGAGCCTTGCACAGCACTGCTGCTGAGCTAGTGCAACCAGAATGGATCTGCTAGAGGAGAGAACAAAGGAAGGGGGTGGAAAAAGAATCCACCCCGTGTTACTGCATAATGAAAACCAAATCTTCCAGGAAGAAAACCACATCCTTGAAGTACACCTCTGCAATCTCTTGAAGGAAATCCTCATTTGCCATTGCTTCACTTTTCACCTTAACCATACATTTTTTGCCTCATGTCCATGCCAACAAGAGTTAAGAACACAGCTCTCAACAGTGGCTGCTTGCAGATGCTGGTCTAATGCAGCACTAAAGTCTTTTCCCTCATCCCCCATACATGGATATTAGACTCCAGTATTAGAGATCAGCTCTAAATGGGGCCCCTTTCCCTTGCTCAAACACTAACTTTAATTTCACATGAGGCTGCAGAAAGCAGGAGTCACCGCAGCAGGTTTTTAATGCCAGTTCACATTCACAAACTTCACAAACATTTTTTGCTGCTGCTTCAGATGTTGTGACAGGCTTTTTCCAATGAAAAATAGAGTAAATATTTATGCAACCCTCCCAAAGTGTCACCCACAAGTCCTAAAAAAAAAAAAAAAAAAAAATCTGAACCAGAGCCTGTTCTTACTTGCTGTCCCACTGGGTAAGGGCTACAGAGACAAGGCGTAGTTTACTGGCAGTGCCAGACACCAAATCATTTCCAGTCCTCCACACTCTCCTCACACACACCAGCCCAGTGCAGCCCCACAGCCCAAGAAACAGGCAGAGAAGATCCCAAACAGAGCAGAACCACCCAAAACGCTGCAAGAGCACTCAAAGCATGTGAGGAAGATGCAGAGACACTTTGTGCTCAGCAGCCTGCACACCAAGCTCAAAGGCTCTCCTGCACCACAGCACCTGACTGCACTGTTACTCTTTGCACACACAACCCAGCACTGAGTGCTGGTTTCCTTCTGCTCCTCCTCCAAACTCCAACTTCAGCCTAGGAAGGTAAAAATTTAATCCAAACCCAGCTCCCTCTAGGATGAAAGCCAACAACACTGCCTTTAATGAGGCACTCTACCTACACCACACACACCTAACCTCCCTTCAGTGCTGAGGATCAAGGCTAAATTAAGTCAGAATCAACTTAGCCACCCATTGTATCTATAAAAGCTGTCCTCTGACCATCATTTCTTGGAGAAGTAACAGGCTCGTTTTTCTTCTGATCCTTCTCAAGCAGTGTTCTCATTTGCTCTCTGTACTTAAAAGCAGGAGGGACTTGCAGTGTCCTACTTACTCAGGATACCTGATTAAGCATTTTCAAACAATGAACTTCCCTCTGCTATTCTACAAATGCAAAGCAAGAACAAGTTCAGGATTCATTCTCCTCCTCTCTTCTCAACTGAAGAATGCTCAAGGGACAACTCTCCTGGCCAACAGCTTGCTGCTGAGCAGCACCTGGATTCCAGGCAATTCAGGTAGGACAGATGTAAGTTTTCTGCAGTAGCTGAAAACCAAAGGTTAAGCACTGTGCTGTCATCAATACTCACAAGCACAGCTAGCAGTCATGGACAACAGACACCAAAAAAAGCCAAGCAGGTAACTGAATAAAGTCATAAAACAGAGACAAACCTTCAACATTGCTCTCCATAAATCAATTAGCGAAAGAAGAGAAGGCTTCGTGGAGACCTTAGAGCAGCATTTCAGTACCTGAAGGGTACTTACAGGAAGGCTGGGGAGGGACTGCTCAGAAGGGCCTGTGGGGATAGGATGAGGGGCAATGGTTGGGAACTGGAGTAGGGCAGAGTTAGGCTGGACATCAGGAGGAAGCTCTGCACAGTGAGGGTGATGAAATACTGGAAGAGGTTGCACAGGGATGTTTGAGGCCCTGGTGACATTCGAGGTCAGACTTGGTGTGTGCCTGAGCAGCCTGATTGAGGTGGAGGTGTCCCTGCTGACTGCAGGGGGGTTGGACAAGATGCCCTTTGAGGGTCCCTCCCAACCCAGTGCAATCTGTGAAATATGTCTGTGACCAGTATGAGAAGTATCCTTAACCCCCCCAGTGTGGGGCTTCCCACCTCAATTACAGCTCCACGAAGCCAAAGATTTGTGAAATGCTCTTTCACAGCCTTAAGACAGAAACTTTCTTACTGTGCTCTCCCTTGGAAAATACAACAAAAGACAGAACTCAGGATTTCCAAATCCTATTTCCCAGTCAACTGATGCAGCAAATGCAACTACTCCTTGAATGATCACTGACTGTTGCCAGGGAAGGTTTAGGTTGGATTCTGGGAATAATTTCTTTACTGCAAGAGTGGTCAGGCATTGGAACAGGCTGCCCAGGGAGGTGACAGGGTTCAAGAAACCTGTGGATGTTGCATTTGGGGACATGGTTTAGTGCCCATGGTGGTGTCAGGTCAATGGCTGAATTCCATGAGTTTGGGAGGTCTTTTCCAACCAAAACAATTCTATGATGCAAGTGCCACACACATCCCTCTCCAACAGCAGACACTGAAATTACTGATGACAACAGCACTTGGTGAGAAATTGTCATTGCTGCTCCAAGTCCAGCAATCTCCTGTCAGTAAATGGGGATACCTGAAGTGTGCTTCACCACAGGCACTGGAACAACCACAGCCACACACACTCTAGGTACTGCCTGACCCTCCTACAAGTCAGTCACCAGCAACTTCGTTCACTCTCAACAGCTTGATGTAACTACCACCAAAACGGTGACTCTTCAGATAAGAGACCTGACCTAGATGATAAGTTCCAATTCAGTATTTGTTTTTGCCACCTTATCCAACATCTTTTTCCATGGTGCATAGACTGAAGTTGGGGATTGAAGAGACTAAATCCTGCACCACTGACCAGCTAATGACTATGCTGTGCTTGACACAGGTAAACTAATCAGCCAGAAATAACTGACAAATTCTTACTGACATAGCCTACAGTGAAATGCAAGACAACCAAAGAAACCAACCAGCCTGGGAACAGCAACGAGCTGAGAGAAGTATTTCCTAGTTACTAGTGCAGGGCCACCCAAACCAGGACTTTGATTACTTGGCTAAACCATCACTGGGCCACAAAAGCCAGAGCCAAGCCAGCAGCCCTCCAGCTCTGGGAGGAATTTGCATGCCCTGCTCGGAGCAACCTTTGACAGAGAGCAGCTCCTGCTGCTGTCAGCGTGGTAGGATCATTTGGGCCCTTTCAAAGCAGGGCAGGTTTTGCAGTCACAGACAGCTGCTGCCTGTGGTCACACCCAGCCAAAGTTGGGATGATTCTCCACATGGGAGGCTCCAAACTGCTTTTCTCACCACCAAGCTAGGGCAAAGCTCCTCTTCATCCTAACTCTGCCACCACACACACTTTGGGAGCAACACCTCAGATGGCAGCTGGGGAGAAATGTGTATTAAGATCTGAGAGCCAGCAAAGGGCAGTGTGGTGGTCCTGGGCCCACATCAACCTAGGAGTGCATCCTGAGCCAAGGCTGTCTGCACGCACTTGCTTTCCCCATCACCTGCCTGAGAACCACGAGCACCTTGTTAAACCAAGCCCATAGCTGGCAGGGCTTCCCAACACAGGTGTAACAAATCCCTCCCTGCTTTGTTTATGCATTACAGGACAGTCTGCATATGCACCTGAACGACAGCACCTTCCCAGGCAGCAGGCCTGCCAGTGCTTTAAAAGGCCCTACCATGTTCTGTGAGATCCCCAATGCAAGTCCTCAGGGAGATGCTGCTCTATAGCCAAGATCGGGCAGGCCAGAGCAGCACGAATGCTTCCATGCCTGTCCTTGACCAGATACTGATTCTGGAATGCCACCACGCCAGAAAAACTCAAAGGTCAATTCTTATCTAAGCATGATGTAAACACCTCTTTGTTTCTTTTGCATGCTTCTGCTTGATTCTCAGAGGCAGTGACATGGCCACTTACTGAAGCAAGCTGCAAGACACAGTGTTTGCAGCATAACTCTCACTAAAGATCTAGGAGCAGGCAAACAGTTCCTTGGGGGAAGGCAGGGACACCCAGGAGCAATACGCAGCCAATGGAAGCTGACTGAGGGCCAAGACAGAAGTTTTTACATTCATTAAGATATTCCATCTCACTACCAAAATTAAAATAATCAGGGTAAAAACCTTCTCTCTAATGAGTCAATTCAGCAAGCTACAAAATGCAGCCCTACTTGAGCAAGCCTGCGGAAAGCCTTTGCGGCTCTGTGCTCACACAGACGTGCAACAATGGCTCTGCACAAGCAGCTGGCCCAAGGCAGCTTCCCAGTGGCAAAGTCAGCTCTGCCCCTTCCTGCCTCCTAGGCCTGCTTTGAAAAGAATGGGATTTAGATAGGCTCAGGTGCTTGTAGCAGCTCCCAGGGTTGACTTCAGGAGCTCCACTAACAAGCACAAACATGCACTCAGTAGTGCCGGAGCCGGTGAGACCCAGCGTCGAGGCGCTCATGCCAACAGGACAGTCAGTGCAGGGAACACCCACAGGCATCGACTTTAAACGAGGTTCAGTGGGCCTGGCCTAGATGCCAGTATGAATGCACACCAGCTCCTCAACCTACAAACAATAGAAGGATCATTCTTCTTTATTAGCTTTAAAAATCTTTGGCTTTTTAGGAGTGCTTGGGAGGCTGGGAAATGTAAAGGCATGACTAACACAAAGGGCAGGAAAGGCAGCAAAGGATTTCACGCATCACATCTCTCAATACCCCACTTCCTCTTGGGATTAGGATGAGTGGCAAAGAAATTTCACTTTGCTAGACAATACAGGAATCTACAAACCCACAACATGGGAAATCTCCTATTACTTAAGACAGGATTTTAGCCAAATGTGAGTAGAAGAGACACCATCTATAAAATGCAATTTTCCTACTAATCCCACCAGGAAGTTTGTGGACATTCCAGACCAGGAATGAAATTATTAAACTCTCTTCTCTAACAGCACAAGAGCACCTTGATGTCCAGCCAGCAGGATCACTTGCTACTAGCTCTGCAGTGGGAGAAAGCCGAACTCATGCCACATTTAAAACTTCACATGCCAAATTTCACCCTATGCTAACATCCCAAGCCATGATGTGACATCTGGCTGGGATTTAATATCCAAGAGCTTTAACATCTGTTTACCAGCACCCATCCATCCATACAGGTGTGTTTCTGGAGGGTGCTGAAGTTAGCAAGCACACAAACTGTTTGCACTCACCTACCCAGTTTGGTAAAACGTGTGTCAGGCAGCACTTGGTCAGCCATTAACATCACTCTGGACAACAGGTATCAAAACTCAGTTACTTCTCCAGAGAGATCTGGACAAATCCAGTAAAATTCCTGCTGGCTACTTCCAGTCTCGATCAGAAAGCTCCTGGCACTGCAAAGAGGATCCCTGTGATCACTGCAGGGAACTTTTTGTTGAACACAGCTGCTTCAGACTGAGGTTTCAGTTCAATAGGTCCATGAAGGTGAAAGAGCTCATCTACTAATGCCAGCAAGAGTCTACACAGGCCAGACACAAAACACAGCCTTTTAAGAGAGGTCTCCAAAACACTGTAATGTGTATTGCTCGGGAAATGTTTTGGTGTTGGAAGAAAAATTCCCCTTCTTCCTTGACCTGTCTCAAGACCTTTTGCCTTGACAAGGATCTTCCTCCTCCACACACAACCTGACACCTAATACTTAGGCAAACAGCATCCAGTTAACAACATAATTGCAAGGCTGTTGTCATCACTTAGTGCAACTCACAGACAAGAAGAAAATTCCCAACAGTAAATTTCCCACATTCGAGAAGAGGACACACTCACTTCACACCTCCACTGGCACTTGGACCAAATCTTTACAGAGGGCTTTTTCCCTCCAGGCACCCTTAATACCCCAGTCACAAGTATGGTGTCAGCTACAAAGACTCAGAACTGGCCTTACTTTGCATAACTGCCTTATGACAGAGATTCTCATTGCAAAAAGAAAACATTTCCATTCAGGGGGCAGGTCCAACCTATCATGGAGAGAACTCCTTGTGGTATTTGGGGTTTATCTGCAGCATGCCTGCACCACTCCAGCCAACCAGTACTCCCAGGACTTGCTGCTCCACAAGAATAGCAACAACTACTGTATGCATGAAGAATTTTATCTTCGGTCTTGCATGTGCTGTCTGAAGTAGGAAGTGTGCTGCAGAACACACCATGCCAGTTTGATGTAAGCCCAATAGAAAGGAAAAAAAAAAAAAAAAAAGAAAAAAGAGAAGCATCCCTGCAAATAAAACACATTTTCCACCTTTCACTTTGGTCTCCCCCATCAGAGGTAATCCAAGCATGACAGCTACTCACAGTGGTACATGGGGCTGCTCTGGGTCTGCTTTGGTCAGTTCCTCTTCCTCGACGTCAGACTCTCCTCCCGAGCTGCTGTCAGTGACATCCGAGTCGAAGGCTTGCTCGCTGGATCTCAAGTTGGCCACACCACTGGCCGTGAATCTCTCCAGTTCTTCCGATATCGAATCGCTCTTCAAGAAGTTGCTGAGGCCCTCTGCAGTAACTGTCTCGCTCGCAGCTTTCCTCAAGGCTGCTTCCGCTTTTCTGGTCAGCATCAGCTGGCTCCGATGCCTGACGGGGTCCAAAGTTGGCAGCTTGCTGAGAGTTTTCTCCAAGAAGCCCCCCAACTGCTGCTGGATGTGTCTCTCCACCTGCTTCGCCTGCACCACCTGCAAGCGCTTCTGCAGCCTGCGGGCACGGCTCTCGATGTCCGCCTGGCGTCGCAGCAGTGCCCTCGTCCTCATCTCAGAGTCGAGAGCACTGTGGTGCCCAGCCAGCAGAGGTGGCTTCTGCTCCTCCAACTTAGTGCTCCCAAAGTCAGAGTGACCAGCAACGCCAGGCAGCCTGTTCTCACCGCTGCTGCCCTCCAGCACCCGCTGCTGCTCCGTGGAATTAAGGGAAGATTTGTTTGCAGTGCTATTATTGCTAAAGGGAGTTGTGTGCTCTGCATCAAGGCTTCTGTGTGGAAGAGTGCAATTGGTCAAGCCGGTTTTCAAGTCCCCCAGTTCAGAACCTCCTGTGTTATAGTCAACACCCTGGAGGGCAGCAGGAGGAGGAGCACACTTCCCACCATTCAGAGAACTAGAGGAGTTTTCCTGGTCTGAATTGGTACTTTTGGCCAATTTCTTGGCCAAGCCATTCACAGGCGCTTGGGGGAGAGGTGGCTGGCTATTAGCACTCATTGTTTTGAGATTCTCCAAAGTGAATTCCAACACAGGTTGCCTCCCCAACAGATCGCTTGTTTTCAAGAGGGACTGAGATAAGAGAGAGTGAGATTTAAGGACTGACTGCTTGTTGAAGACTCCTTGCAGCTTCAGAGGCTCTTTTGAAGGAACAGATGTTACATCCGAGCAGAGATAAGAGGCCACTAGTGGCTGCAGCTTGCCCAGCTCTTCCTTCGTGGGGTTGTTTCGGAAATCTAGAGCAGGATCCTCCGGAGCAAGGGCTTTCCTTTTGGTGCCGTTGGCAGCCAGGAGGATGTTGTTGGCGTTGCCGTTGCTCTCGGCACTGCCAGGCGACAAGGTGGAGGACGGGGGAGCCAGCTTGAATCGGATGTGGTGAGCTTCGGCGGCTGCGTCAGTGAGAGCGGGCGCCATCGCAGCCATTCAGCACCCAGAGCCGGGAAGTCCAGCCTCTCCCGCTGCCGAGGCCAGCTCCACTGCCTCCCACTGCCTCTCCCGAGGGCAGCCTGCAGAAGGAAAAAGCAAAGGACAAAGTTAGGCCTCGAGCTTCTAGAAAGCGAAGCCAAGACAGGCTCGGCGATTCGACGCTCTTGGTAAAGCCAGGCAAGCTCCACACCCCGCGCAGCTTCCTCCCTCTGTGACCACCAGCCTGGGCCCATCCAGGCACCAGGCAGCTAACAGCAGAAGTAACAACACATGAGCTGGTCCTCAGCACTCCCACAGCTAGTACCTGTCTGTAACTGTTATCTCCCATTCCATCCACCCAGCACACCAGCATCCTTCCGGGCCTCCACACAAGGTCTGGCTCTGCTTATACCAAGCCCTCAACGCCAGCAGCTCACCAATTTCATCTTTAAAATCCTTGAGCTGTGTCTATAAAAGAGTTTTCTCTGCTTCTACTGCCAGTTCAGGTGCATTTAAAATGACAAACCAGGACTGTAACACGGAACAGAGGCAGGGCTCAAAGGGAACAAATCTCCATATGCTTCAACTCCCAGTGGCTGAAGCGTCGCCAGTGCTTCCCTGAAAGCCTTGGATGCGAAGGAAGTCCTTTCCCTGGTGTGTATGAAACCTCCTTTCCCAGAAGGACAGTTCTGAATAAGCCAGGTGGTTTCCAGTCTGAGCTATTCCCCATTTCTCTTTCAAAAACATGGGATAAAGATTAACCCACACACCATGACAGAGTTCTTCCACACCCTGTGACAGCAAGGCATGGTTTAACTCAACCAGATCAAACAAGGGAAGAGAAATAACCAAAGACCTTTCATTCATGTACACTGCAACCATTCCCCACCCACCTCCCTTCACCTTTCTGGTCACCTCCCTACGTTCCTCACCCCTAAGAGGGTCACTTTTTTTAATACCTTTTTTTTTTTTTTTTTTAGCCCAGCATTCACATAACCCCCAGCAGAGGCTGGGCTCAAAGTGCAACAGTTAATCTTTCCCTTTTGCTGCAAAATTCATCTTAGCACCTTCAGAAGCTATTTCAATGTAAATTTAATAAGAAGAAGTTGCCCTGATCTCTTTGCCTGATATACCAATCCTCTAATTTCACATCTATTTGCATAAGCTTGTTGAAGCTGTTCATTAACACACCCCAATGACCACATTAATATACCACTTGACAGGAAAAGTGAGGACTAGCTGAAGTTTGAATATGTTGAATGAGCAAAACTGAACAGTCAGTTTTGTTTCTAGCCTCGTTCAGCTGCAGCAGTTGCTCCCCAGTGACACACCAGGTGCTTCCCCCTGCCAGGGATTGCAGACAGACATTCAGAATGGAAAAACACCATGTACTAAAACTCGAATTTTGGTGAAAAGTGAGAGATGAGGAGCTGGAGAAGGTTCGGAGAAGAGGAATGAGCTGGTGAAAGGGCTGGGGAGGAACAGCTGAGGGACCTGGGGTTGGTTTGGTGGAGAGGAAAGGAGGCTGAGGGGAGACCTTCTCACTGTCTGGAGAGCTGGTTGCAAGGTGGGGGCTGGTCTCTTCTTCTCAGGAAGAAGTGACAGGAGGACAGAAAACAGCCTCAAGTTGCACCAGGGGAGGTTTAGGTTGTACATTAGAAGAAACTTCTTCAGTGAAAAGGTTCTCAACCACTGAACAGGCTCCCCGGAGAGGTGGCTGAATCCCCATGCCTAGAGGTATTTAAATGACACAGAGTTGTGATGCTGAGGGACATGGCTTAGCACCAGCCTTGGCAGAGTTAGAGAATGGTTGGACTCAATGCTCTTGAAGGTCTTTTCCAACTGAAACAATTCTCTGATTCTATAAACAAACCCATGGAGGGAAGGCCCACGGGAAGAGCTCAGAGTTATTTGCTCTGTTTGGCTTCCAATGAACATGTACCTTGGCCAACTGGCAGGCCTCTCACTGGGTCTACAATCCAGAGGAGTCACAGTCTTGCTAACTTTCACCAAACCCAGTCAGAATCATAGAATTGTCAGGGTTGGAAGGGATCTCAAGGATCATCCAGCTCTAACCCCTCTGCCATGGGCAGGGACACTTTCCACTAGATCAGGTTGCCCAGAGCCCCATCCTTAAAAAATTTTTTAAGCCCCATGGCTTAAAAAAATCCAAACACTAAAACAAACAAACAAACAAAAACAGAAAAAAAACAAACAACCCTCAAAAAAAACCCAAACCAAAACCCCAACAACAAAACCCAAGCAAAACCACAAGACAGGGAAGAAAGGACACACACAGGAACTGATGAAAAACAAAAGCCCTGAAGCTACTGCAACAAAAGTATAGAGGAGGTAGAGCTGGGTCCAGACTTCTGATGTCCCCTGTTGACAGAACTCTGTATAGTTTGCAATCACATTTACCTTGTCCTCACTGAAAAAAAGGGCACTGTGTGCCTAAAAGTTAACTGCACACTCACTGAAGAAGGATTTTAGTCATCATCTGGGTGCATAAAGGCTCAACATGACTGCTCAGGGAGGGGGAAAAAAAAAAAAAAAAAGGAACTTGCAGGGAACTTTCCACTTGAAGCTAAAACGCCCTTGGGAGAGGAGGGAGGAAGATGCCCAGAATAAAGGACTTCCTCCACCCCAGTCTCCTACCAAGGCCTTCACTACAGGGACACTTGGAATGAGCATTCTTAAGGCTTGCTCTCAGTTCTGCAGACTCTGCTCTGTGGTCCAGAGGAAGACTGGATCAGTGTTCCTTAGCACAGTGTTGCATGGCATCACCAACTGCTCAGGAAATACCCCAGCCAGCAAAAAAATGAAGTGCCAACCCCCCTGCATTTGGTGCTGAATGCAGCTGTTCTTTATGAACACATCTGCACTAGGCTGCAGCCATTTTGGAGTTTACCTAGGCTGAGGAGTGCTTCAGAGCAAATTTGTAGGTCATCAGCTGCAGTTAAATTAACAGAAGTAGAAAACGGAAGCAAAACTTTCATGCTGCTTTTCCTCCAGCTTAGCAAACTTGCTTTAAACAAAAATCCTCCTCCTGAGCTACTGCAGCTCTCCATGGCTTCACTTGTAGGTTGGTGGACAGCATTTCAAATACTTGGGAAGCCTAGAAAGCCTCCCTTAAGAGTAAGGCTTTGTTCTAGTGGCTTAAAGATGACCTCCAAAAGTTACTGGGTGTATTTTTTTAAGGTCCTTATAAAGTCTCTGCATGCTAGACAGCAGTGCTGCTTCTAACACTGAGATCACCTCTGCTCTCACCATGAAAGAACATTTGCAAGCATGTTTCCCCCACCTCTGCTTTAAGCTTTGATTACTAATGAAGCCATATTACACTTCCTAGTAAATTCTTCCTACCAGGGAATTTGAGGAGAGAGGCAAAACATGTCTGAGGTGACCAGAGGAAGAAGGAATAATAAAATTGAAAGATCACTCACATGGGACAGAGTCTGAGGAACTTTCAGAGTTCTCAGAATGCTCTAAGAGTAATTCCAAGAACAATCTTGAACCTTTTGTCTGCCTCAGGGAATCGAACCACACTGGGGAGTTCCACACCAACTGCTACCACTCATCAATACCAGCAGACTGATGTGAGGAGCCATGGCTCCCTTTGCTCAGCACAATTCCCAACAGCTGGCTTCAAAAGGCTTCTCCTCCTGCAGAAGTCCTGCTGGCAGACAACTGCCAGTGCAACTGGATCAGCATTCCAGTGTTTGCTGCAGCAACAGCTCCAGCCCTGCCTTCAGCAGCCATGGTAGAGGACCTTGTGCTGGACTTCACTTGGGAGGATCCAAAAGGAGCTGCCCTGGAAGGGCAATACAGCATTTACAATGTCTCTGAAGGTAATGCTCCAAATCCACAAGCACGTTCTTGATTTTCACTTTAAAACTAGAGCACTGCCAGAGCAGTTAGCATTAATTAACAGAGGGAAGATGAAAGGTTGCACAAGCAGGTAAGGACAGGGTATGGCACCCATCTTCCCTGGCCTCCCCAGGAGTGCATGCTAGGCCAGCCAGGGAGGGAAGGCACCAGGACTACCCAGGTGGCTTCAACCACAATTCCACATCAACTGCACCAGCGTGCAAACTCTCACTGCCTTTGAAACAGAGAGTAGAGGGAACGAGGTCGAGGCAAGGATGGGCTGTTAGAAGAGGCAGGAGGAGCAGGCCCAGTTACACTATACCCAAGAGCAGCTATCGGGTCACAGTACCCCTGAAAACAATCCTTCAGCATGTTGACTTATTCAAGACTGTCTGCTTTTAAAACCCAATTTTACAACCAGACCTTGAAAGGAGAACTGGGTTTCCAAGCACATGACTTTGTGCAACACCTCAGGAAAAATAAAAAAGGCAGCCCAAAATGAACAAGGAAACTTTCTGCTCTCTGAAATCTTTGTGGCAGATGTTCAGAGGGGTGAAACCAGGCAGCTGTGCTTCCAGTCAGCTCCATGAGAAGATCAGGGGAGCCCTGAGTCCTGGACACAGGAGGCATCAATAGTTTCTCCTTCTCCCATCCATCTCAAAGAGGTTTAGGTTGGACATTAGGAGAAACTTCTTCACTGAAAAGGTTCTCAACACTGGAACAGGCTGCCCAGGGAGGTGGTTGAAGCCTCATCCCTGGGGCATTGAAAAGACCTCGATGTAGCGCAGAGGGACAGGGTTTAGCACCAGATTTGGTAGAGTTAGAGAAGGGTTGGACTTGATGATCTTCAAAGTCTTTTCCAACCCAAGCAACTCTATGAATTCTATGATCTGAACACTTGTTCCAGTCTCATCGGGGCCTCTCTATGCCCTCCTACCATGAGGTTCCCTCACAGACAAGAGTTCTGGCCACAATCACCATTCTCAGGCCACAAAGCCTTCAAGTGCCTCCATTTTTGATGCCTCCCAGCAGCACTCAGTGACACACATCTAACCTGCACATTTCTATTCCCTCAATTACAGTTTAAACCCTTGCCCTTACATACCAATTTCCTGCACACACAGTCTAGTTTCATCACCTGCCAAACCACGCCAGGACTGCTCTCCATAGTTGCTGTGAGGTCTCCTCACTCCCCACCCCAGCTCTCCTCCTCTGAGGCACTTGCCCAAACCCACCTGGGTGAATTCCCCTTGCACAAGACACTGAGACAGAGGAGGTTATGGTGGTCACACAGAGGCTTTGGTTCACATATGAAGGACGAACAACCTGTGTTAGATGCAAGCCTCCCTCCAACTGACGACACAAGCACCCATGAGCCCCTTCACCTCCAAAGCTCTGTCCTGGCCATCACACAGGTTTTGCAGAGGACAAGGTACATGAAAGTGCTCTTGCATTAGAAGCCCTACAAGCAAAAGCTACCATGAAGGAAGTGAACATTGTACCAATTCGCACCACTTCCCCTCACCTCCCCCACTACAAATTCAGACTGCAGCCAACACTTGAATTTGTGTGGTTAGAAGTATCTTTTAGAGGAAAAAAAAAAGCACAACACACACAAGCACACACAAAAAACAACCAAACAAGCTAACAACCAAAAAAAACCCCAACAAAACCTTGAACTTGCTAAAATAAAATCCCTCTGCACTTCATTCACTTCATTTTGCAAGTGCAATACATCACCTACACTTCCAACCTCAGACGAGCAACTTAAAACACAGGTCACTAACACACAAGCTTACATCTTCGGCCCTACAAATATTTTCCACATCAAAAACGTACAGCTGCCAAAAGTTCCACCTATTATGCATAACAGATCCTCTCCATGCCTTTTGTTACCCTCTTTTTAATATTTTAATAGTTGGAAGACAGCTGTTTACCAATTTAGAGAGATTACAGAAGTAACTCTCCCAACTTCATTAAGGCAACGTTAACAGGCAAGTACAGGATGATAAACTTATTGATAAGCCACTTATCACATGCAGCTTGACAGACTGAGCACTTCTGATGACCTACATTTGGGAAACAGGCTTTTTTTTTAATATTAATGAAAAAAAAAAAAAAAAGGTTAAGAACATAAACAAACCCCACAGGTTCTTACAAAATATACACAAGTACCTCGTGCATACATTAACACTCCAGACTCACACCTAATCTGGCTGGGAAAAATAAGGAGTTTAGTATGAAGAACATGCCAGGGAATGGTTTGTATGTGCTGGAACAAATAAAGAGATTAATGAGCTCTACTTTTACAGCCTTTGTTTCTCACCAGAAGCCCTCAAAATAAAAGCTGCTGCTTCCACTTGCTGGTACACATAGATTCATAGAACGGTTTGGGTTGGAAGGGACCTTGAAGATCATCCAGTTCCAACCCCTCTGCCATGGGCAGGGACACCTCACACTAGACCAAGCTGCTCAAGGCCTCATCCAACCTGGCCTTGAACACCTCCAAGGAGGGGGCAGCCACAACCTCCTTAGGCAATCTGCTTCAGTGTCTCCCCACCCTCACTGCAAAGAATTTCTTCCCAAACTCCAGTCTCAATCTGCCCTTCTCAAGCTTTGATCCATTCCTCCTCATCCTATGAGTTGACTTTTGGTCAACCCTCAACAGCAACATGAAGCCTCCTTCTTCAACAACAATTTTCTCTTGTGCTTGTTAATTCTCCCTGGACATAAAATAAATCAATTGCACAATCTGAGGTAGAGAAGTTTTTTTTCAATATGACGTCAGAAGGAAAAAACAAAAGCCACAAAGTGAGATTCACTGTCATTAATTGCCATTTCCCTGATCAGGAGCTGGGAAATCTGAGTGATCACAAATGCCTCCGCGTGGAAAACAAAGTGTCTAGAGATAACACAAATACATGCTGTTGTTCAAGTCACTCTTCAGGAAGAAAATAGAAGTTGCTGTTTACAGTCAAATAAAAAGAAATGTGGTTTAAAAAAAAGACTCATGGGTCAGTTGCACAAAGCAGCAGTGTGACAGGCACAGAAGTTTAACAAAAAAAAAAAAAAAAAGCTTTAATTGTGAAATCTGTGTCTCCCCCCATCCAGTATCAGAGAGATTTTGTTTTTCTTTCACATAATCTGGGCAAGCTGCCCAGGAAATATGAAAACCTGAACTCAGGACTGAGGGAGCAAGTTAAACAAAAAACAGGATTGCCTTTAAAATTAAAAGCCACATTTTCATTCACTAGGTGTGGTCACGCCAACCTTTGCTCAAAAGCATAGAACTGTTACCAAAATTTTTACCCCATCGCCACCCTGGAAATGGCAGCACCTCAATACTTCAGATTTTAAACCAAGGCAGGGACTGTCACTACAGAAAGTCTTTCAGAATGTCTTGCATTTAATGGCCTAGTCCTCAAGAGGAAGTAACCCAAGGGAGGTGCAGAATTAAATGTCCCCCATCGCTAGACCCTTCCCCAACCTGCTCACCTCACCCTCAGATGAGTTTAAACATCTGAATTCTGAATGAGCTCAGGACAGTTCTCCAGGACACATTTGCTCAGCTCACTGCAGATCTCAGCTTTTACTGCTCCTCGGATCTGAGGAGAGCGAACAACTCAAAGACTGCCATGGCAGCAACTCAAAACAAGGTGACATGAACTGTAGGACAGAGATACTCATTTAGTAGAAGGCAATGTTCAATCACACACATCACAGGTTCCTTTTTATGGACCATAATTACAGCCTGAACTCGGTTTGTTGTTTCTCATTTAGTGCAAGGTAATTCCACAGTAACCTTTCCTTTCCCATCCTCTGTCACTGCAGACCTCGACAGGAAGTTATAAAGACTGCAGAGGAGACCTCGGGTTAGACAGAGCTGAAAACAAGCAACATTTAACGTCCATCTTCAACTAGTGCTTCTGAGGCCCAAAGCAGCTCCCAGTACAGATGCAATTAAACTTGATTTAAAAGTTTATTTTAAAGAACATTTTGTCTGCAAACTTAAAACACCAAATCTGAAAAAAGACCCACCAAAACAAAAAAAACACAACCAAAAAAAAAACACAATCAACTTTGCAGCAAGAGATTTACTGAGGACTGATGACTGTGCAGCCTGTTCAGGCTGACAGCTACTCCCATTTCCTCTCTTCAGATGCAATTTTGTTATCCTTTTTTCTCATTTTATTAGATAAACAGCATGGTATCATCAGTGCATTCAGGTACTGTGCTGTCACAACTCTGTCCCCCAGAATTAAGCCTTCCCAGCCATTACCATATCCCATTTCGCCATCTGTCTCCCGCTCTAAACTGAGTTCTACTCTGGCAATCATCTCCTGACAGCGAGCTCAAGGCTATCACAGACACATCCTCATTCCATAACTTTCTTTTAAACCCCAACTGGACCTTACCCAAACTATCCCCTTCCAAAAGCCCAGCTCTGAACTCAGGCCACGAGCAGGGCTTAATGGAATTGTGTTTACTCAAGGCCTGCAGCAGGACTCTTGCTGACTGGAGTATGACAACTTGCCCAGCTGAGGAAAGACAGAAAGCATTTTTCTTCTCATTTAAACGGTTTGGTGCAGAAAAAAAAGCATCCCTGAGGATGCAGCTCCACAGCCCTGTTTCAGAAGCAAGGATTCTGGAAGGCAGCAGCACGCTGAGGGTCTGCTGCTGCTCGCTGCAGACAGACATTGTATTCCTGGAAGTTAGGAGCAGGGCCACGGCATTTCTGAAATGCAGCAACGGAAACCGAGCTGCTCCCATCACCTGCTGCTCTGCTGCCCCGCGCTGCCAGGCGCTTCTTAACTGAGCCATAAACACTCTGGAGGGAGCCATACCCGCAGAACTTACTTATTGTTTGGGTTGATCCGTGTGGGAATCCACCTGAGAGACTCTGCCTGACCTGAAGTCCCATTTAGCTAGAAATTTCCCCACCTGTTTCCCAGATAGTCCAGTTTAAAAAAAACAGTAACGCCACACAACGAAATGAGCTGGGGACGAGCAGAGATATCACTGAGCAAGAGAGCTGCACTGACCTACTCAAAAATTAGTGGCAGGAAAATCTGATTTTCCAAAAGAGACAAATTATACAGAAGGAAGGGTGGGGGCTAGCTCAGAAATCAAAACAGGAGCCCCTTGCATACCTGCCCCCCCCAGCTTTATCTTTTCCTTGCCTCGGTGGGGCCTAAGCAGTCCTCAGGCCTTATCTTTGCTTCTCTATACATTAAGTCTTATCCTCCCTGGAGAAGTCTCTCCAGGTTCCTAAGGAGGAGCAGAAAAGGGTGGGGAGCAGAAACTCCAGTGACAGGCTTTGTTCAGAGGGTTCATTAGATAATGGCAGTTGGGTTGACAAAAACAGTTACAAACAGGGCAAAAGGAAGTGACTTCGGTCAAACAACTGCTCGGTTTTCACCCCTGACTTGCCTGATGTCAGAATTTCAGCAGTTCTCCAGTTACAGGATGATCACCCAGAGCAACGGAGACTCAAATACAGCGCTAAAAAAAAAAAAAGGGAAAAAGAGGGAGGGGAAAACAAAAAAAAAAAGCAGCCTAAGAGAAGCAGCCAGCCACATCTGCCCGGTCATCTGCTGCTTTATCACCTCACAAGAGGGAACACAAGTCATCCTCATTGCTAAATCATTACAAATCAGCTATAACAGTAACGCAACCAAGTTCCACAATTAACTGCTCCTGTAGCATATCAATCCATTAAGCCCTCCACAGCTGTGCTACTTTGGCACTGTGGCTACGAGAGCCGAGGGGAGAGAAAAAAAAAACAAAACGGGAAGAAAACAAGAACGCATCCCCAGCGCTGCCGCCCGAGCCCAGGCTGCCCTTCGCTCGGCTCCGGCCGCAGCAGGCACCCGGGGAGGAGGAGCAAGTGAGCTGCCCAGGAGCCTGGTCCCGTCGCTGGGGTGAGGAGTTCCCCAGCTTCGCCCTTCCAGCCTCTACCTCGACTCTGCGTCACCTTCCTCTCCGCAGATTTAAAAGGCTGCTGACTTCTCAATTAAAAGAAATCATCTCATTAGGTCGAACGGCCTCGGCTACCCGCACCGGCCCCTGCGCCAGCAAGAACGTCTGAGAGGACTACGCTAAGGCGAGGGGGGAAGAGCATCGGAGGCTCCTCCGTGAAAACAAAGGCTATAAAAAGGACAAATATGGTTCTAAAGAGAAAATACCGCACCCGAACGGCTCCCTGGGCTCGGAACCACGGCGGAGGTTTAGTCACACAGGCACACACACCACGGACACGTAACACCTCGGCTGCCCCCCAAAGCGTTTCACAGCCCTGGCGTCAGCGGGACCGTGTCACGGCTCAACTCCTCTCCTACTTTCCCACCTCCGAGGAAGGGCAATTTTTTTACCTCCCCTTATTTTTAGAGGGCCGAATCACACTGTACACAACACATGACATGATGTAACCGTGCACACGGGCATGGCCCAAACCAGTTTAAAATATAATGGTCAGTCAAAACAAATAGAAAGAAAAAAACAAAACAAAACAACAAAAAAAAAACCCCAACGCACAAAACCAACCCTGCAGTTCCTCCCATATCCTGACCGGTTCCATGGAAAACTACAGTTTGTCATCCAAGTCCATTTTACATAACAGGCAACAGCATCTATACGGTGCTTTGCTTTTTTTTTTTTTTTTTTCCTTTCATCCACCTGTACCCAAATTTAGCGGGCAGAGAGGTGACACCTCGGCCTGAAGGAGGCTCAGCCAGAAAATGAACCCAGCTGCCAAGAAAATCTGCTCCCCGGATTTTTCCTTTTTCTTTTTTTCTTACATGACCACCTCCCCGCCCCCCTCCTTTCTCCCCGTTTAAACCCCAAAGGATGGAAATTTCGCTCTAAGCAAGCCCTGGAAGATGCTAATCCCGTGCTGGAAGTAAACACACGTAGGGATCAGGGGAAGCGTTCCAGGGAGCCGCACTCCTCCAGCCTGTTCGGAGGGAAAATAATCCCGGGTCGGCTCGGGAAAAATAAGCAATCGGGAAATAAAAAAAAAAAAAAAAAGGAAAATGGTTTGGCAATAAAAAAAGAACTTGGGAAGAAAAAATAATAATAATAATAATAACGCTATTGTACAGCCCGAGAGAAGAGCAAAAGCACCGTGACACATCCACGGCTCCCGCCCGCAGACACCGGTGACAGCGCCGGGAGCCCACCGGGATTACGGGAGACCGCTACCTCCCTATTTTCCCGGCGAGCTCGGGGCCGACGGAACTGCTCCCCTCCCGCCTTTTGCAAGATTCAGGTTATGCAATTTCATTTTTTTTTTTTCTGTTTACTTTTAAAACTTCGCCTGTGCCCCCTTCCCCCCACCCCCCTGCAGGTTAGGGAATGGTGATTTCCACCCCCGCCGCCGCCCCGTCCCTCTCCCTCCCCCGNAGATTTCCTTCAGCGACCCCGAAGACTTCGTGGACGACATCAGCGATGAAGGTGCGGGCTGGGCCGGCGGCGGGGAGCGGGCGGCGGCGCGGGCGGGAGGGCGGCCGGCGCCGGGGCCTGGTCAGGCCGGCCGTGAGGGGAAGGGAGGAGGCGCGGAGGGGCGAGTGAGCTCTGGCGGTGAGCCTCGGCCCTGTCCTCCACCGGGGAGCGCGAGGGAGGCTCCGGCTGCTCTGGGCCGAGTCGGCCAGTGCTACACTGCCCGGTACTGCTGTAGCCGCGTCGGGGACCTTGGGCAGCGGTGTTTTATGGAGCGGCGGTGCCTGGTCGTAGCATCCCGGGAGAGACCGTGCCCTCTGCTGGGTAAGGCTTCTCTTCCCCCATCGCTTGTGGGCCTGGCAGCTGGGTCTTCTGTGTGCCGTGGCGGCCCCGCCGAGCTCCTGCCGCCGCCGCGCCGCAGCGCTGGGCGCCCGCCGCGCGGAGGAGCTGCAGTGCGGGAGGGGCCGAGGCCATGAGGGGAGGAAGGAACCGGGGCGTGGCCTGGGGGAAAAAGAGGCGGGGAGGGAGGGCGGGGGCGGGGCGGACCCGCCGCCTATTGTCCGGCCGCCGCGTACGCCGCTGTGGGTGGCTGCTTTCCTACCGCCGCCCGTCAGGGGGCGCCCGGCCCGACGCGCGCAGGCGCGTTCGGCCCCGCCGCCGGGTCGGGTTCCGCAGGGCCGTGCGGGGCATGCCGGGAGGCGTAGTCCTGGCACCGCCCCGGGGCCCGGCGCAGGGCTGCGGGCAGGCCTGGAGCGCTCCCTGCGGAAACAGTCACCGTGGGCAGCACTTCCCCTCGAAAACTCTAACGCTTCTTCCAGCCGAAGTCTGTTACCTGCTTATAAAGCGTTACCGGTCGGAGTGGCTTCCCCTCGCCTCGCCAGCTCCGCCTGCAGCCCCAGGAGCTTTTCACTGCTTCCTTCTGTATTGCTCCCTACCAGGCTCTATAGTTTTTACTTCCAAAAGCTCTGCCTAAAAACTCCATTACACTTCCTGAACGAAGGACGCCTGAAGCCAGCACGGCTCTGGGAGGCATCGCGGCAAAGGGAGCCCTGGCCCAGGCTGCCAATCTCCTGCCGCATCAACCCCTCGGGGCTGCCTCTGCGCTCCCAGCAGCTCTGCAAACCCTGGTACCACAAACCAGGCTCTTCAGCAAACGCTGCAGGGATATGGCAGGCTGGAAACCTCAGAAGCATGACCTGCAGCCAAGCAGCAGTGGGTTTCTCCTCCCACCATGAGGATACTTTCTCCCCCTCCTCAAAAAGTTCCATCTCACTACGTGCACCACACACCACAAGCCAGCAGATCAGGGAAGATCAGTCTGGGACTGCAGAGACAATTTCACCTCTTTGACCTTCAGTTTTGGCATCTGCATGAGGGTAATGCCTCCCGTCCTCCAGCAGAGCTGCACCACCACGTCCAGGTTCCCCTGCCACAGCTGGGGTGCACCAAACCTCTCAGCACAGCTGCTCGGGCAGGTCGGCTCTGAACTGAGCCCTTTCAGCCAAGCTACGTTCTCCTCTCTGTAGCTATGCTGCCTCTACAGCAGGAATGCAGCTATGCCAATAAAAAAATGCCTCAGCCCATCCTCTGTCTGCAAAGGGAAAAACAACACAGCACTGCCTGCTGTGACACACAGGCAGTACCTGCCCTGGGCAGCTGGGTTAAAGCAGAAAACAAGACTTGTGCTGTCTCAACTGCAGAATTAGGTAAGACCTGTGAATGCTGTTCCCACAGCCACTGTGAGCAATCCTGATCTGGATTACATAGAACAAGCAACTGAGTTTCTTTCCTGCTTGTTTCAAATCCCAGACACATTAAGGGGAAAAATTGCATTTGGAGATGCAGCACCAAGACACTGCTACTGCTCTTTAGCAGCCAACATATTGCTGAACAAGTCATGGCATGGAGCTGTCACTACAGCTGTTTTTTTGGGTCAGGAAATCCATGGGCAACACATTCAATCATTTCTTCTGAGGGCCTGCACGCGAGGCCAAAGCTACCCCAGAGGCCAGATACCAACTGTGTCCTGCTGACAACACAAATGCTCCAAACTCAGCTCACACTTAAGTGGTTTTCAATAAAAATGTCCAATTAAGGACAGCACAGAGACCACTGCTGGCTTTTTATGCAGGAAGCTGCAGGTAACCAGCTCTGCTCCTGTCCCTTGCAGCCACCATCCTCCTCTCCTTGATGAGCATTCCCCACCCCAGCACAACAGCCACCCTGCCTCTGCAGCTGCAGGGAGAGCCTTGAGAAAGGAGTCCAGGGGACTTGAACTGGGCTTTATGGCAATGATGAAACAGTGCCAAGGAGGACATCAGGACAGTGTTATTATCAGCAAACCCATATCCAGCACAGAACAGGGTCACACTGAATATATTCTGGTCATAAGGGTTAACAGAAATAGTGTTTCTGAAAGACAGCAGCCTCATACCTTCTCCTGATATCTTTCTCCCTATCACACTAGGAAGCCAGAACACAGGACCCTGCAACAGCATCCATACCTCTGATTATTTGGTCTTTTAGATAGAATTCAGTTTAGCTAAAAACAACTAGCAGCAGCACATACATCTCTATAGCAGAATAGAAGAGGAAGGGCAGTCTGATGAGGAGGAAGTTTAAAACAAAAAAAATCCTCTGCAATAAAGTTTCCAAGCTTTTGTTCACCCTGCACTGCAGAATCTTCTGGTAAGTGAGGCAAGGCTAACCAAGAGCCAAGATCTCAGGCTTGACAGTCTGGTACAAATCTGGATCTTCCTGCAGCACAAACCCATCTACAGCTTTCATCAGTCAACCTCATCTGGAGATGATGTAGCAAAATTGCTGTGTAGTCTAAAATAATACAACTCCAACCTCTGACATCCCTTTTTATAGCCCTTCCAGTCTCCATTTTCCACTCAGAACAGTGCTGCAACATCTTCTCCAGGTCACCTCACTGCTCCTGCACAGCTACCCTTGCCCACGAGTCCTTCATAAGATGCCCCTCATGAACAAGAGCTCTCCCCACAGAATCCACATTTTTACAACCTTTAAGACTTTCTTTCAAGCCATCCTCTTCTGCAAAGCACCAAGACACAAGCCACAGGTTTCAAGAAATGGTGAGCATCCTGTACTCAACTGCTCCTACCTGATGGTTACCTTGTCTCTCCCACACCTTCACTGCCTCCACCTGTTTCTCCTCATGACTTGCTTTGTACCTGCCTCAGAAATGTAACAGTCTCTATAAAAGCCTGTGCACAGCTGTACAGATAATTAACCAACGTGCCAGGGCACACAAAGGGAGACTTCTGAGCCTGCAAGGATGCCAGAGCAGGCAGAGGTGTCTGATGGCCACCAGAGAACGCAGTGATGAGACTTCCTACAGACATAACCACAACCTCTGCAGCTCCATTTGCAGCCTCATTAGATACCCTAACAAAAAGCAGCAAACTCAAATGTCAGTGGCCACAGAGGCTTAAGAGTATGCAAAAACTGGTCTGGTTTAAAGCTAAATATAGATAAGCTGCAGCAATTAACAAGAGACCTCTGCAGAGATCATTGTTCTTCTGAGAGTCTTCTTCAACACTACAGAATGAGTCCAGTGACATTAAGCTCCTTAGCTGTGACAGGCACAGCACATCCCAGCCAGCTACTCTGAAAATGCTCACTAAAGAGGAAAGAAAAGAGCAAAGTCCTTAAATACAGAGTAGAGAAACATGAAGGTAAATAATGCAGAGGCTGGCAGAGCTCAGCAGTCCTGTTACCTCCCTGCCCAGGGAGGTCTCCATTCTGCTAAGGTTGAGTTACAAACCTCAGGGACTTCTAAATGGATGGATTAAATTTTAATTTTCTTGATAAAACCAGGAAACTGATCTGTTACTTGGTTGAGGAAGCCAAGTGATGCACATAAGAGGTAACACTGCTGCTCTGAACCCCCCAGGATGATTCAGATGAAGTCATCTGATACATTCCTGGTTTCAAGGACAACTCATGCTGCTTGTTCTCCTGTTGAAGAGTCTACTCCACAGACCACCAGCACCTCTCCAGATCACAGCTCTGCTGTTAGCCAGGCTAGGGAGGAAGTTACTTTAATCTGCATTTGTTACCCTGACACAGTGATCAACTATTTTAAAATCAATTATGATTCCAACAGCAAAATGTCTTCATGTGGTTCCCAGTGCAAACCACATCCCTATGGTTTCCATAGGGATGAGAGGCTGGGAATGCCAGACTGTTTAATGAGGGTAACAAACAAAACTTCACTGCTGTTATTCTTGAGCCCTTGCCAAAGATGTTGCCCTGGCCATGCCAAAAAGCACTCCAGTACTCCATGCTGTTGCATCAGACTGATGCATGCTGTACAGAAGAGCCTGGCCCCCCCAAAGCCCTGTGGGGAACTCCTCTCTGCACCAGTCTGGGGAGCAGAGTGGAGTATTTTCCAAAGAAGAATAGCAGGCTGAGTACTCACAACAGAGCACCCTGAACTTCTACACTGTTAGTCCAGCTGGGGACTGACTGCCAGGTTTTATCTACCTGCAGAGGGTAAAGCATCCAAATCTGCACTTAGTTGTAACCTCTTAGCATGCAGGTCCTCATCAACTGCTAATAGTATTATTGTGTTGGCTTCAACCCACCCAAAACACAGGCAGGGAAGTGCAAGAGTAAGCCTCAGATGCCATCAGTTTGGGCACCTGCTAAAGAAAGACCCTGGTGGCAGTAATTAGGGTAAGACTCCTGCATGGCACTCAGTGTGCTCTGTGCAGAGCACACAACAGCAGCCCAGGCAGTAAAATAACAGTGATGCTGCAGTTTTGAAAGCTGCATTGCTTCCATTTCAGGTTATAGGCATTAGGGCATCAGAGAGGAAGGGAGAAGGGAAATAGAAAAGGCAAGGAGAAGGAAATGGGCTCCTGTGCTTACAAGCCCATGCCTTCTAAAAGCGTGAGGCAGAGCCTAATCGAGCCTCATCGACAACCCTTTCAAACCTCAGCACTGAAATACACCTTATGGGCTTTGCATAGTTGCAGCAGAGACATTCCCCACTTGTGCACCCTCTGCTAGGGGCAAGGGTCAGTTCCACTGTGTGACAAATAGATCAAGGAGTTTTCATGCAAATAAAAGTTAAAATCACTGGTTAGAAACTCAGCAGCTGCTATGGAGCATGAGCATGGTGGCAGCAGTACTGGGCTGAGAGGGAGACTGGACTCATACCTGCTGCACAACTCAACCCTGCCTCCAACAACCCAGCTGGGAAAGTCTTGATGCAATTTCCTTTATCCACAAGCCATGGCTAAAGGCTTGCAGAACACCTTCATAGATTCTACTTGCCCCTCACACTCCATCCTGAGACAGCAGCAAACCCAAGACCTCTTAAGTCCAGCCTCCAGTCACCACCAACACTGGGAGACAAAAGCTCTCCCTCTGCCACAAGCAACATTAACATCAGTTTTAATAGTTCATTAATTGTCATTATGGTCTCTCTTTTTTTCCCCACACAGCTTTCCTAAGAACCACCAACAGGAGAATTAGTTTCTATTTCTGCTGCAGGGCACTTGGAACAATTCTATCACTGTTTGGATTTCCAGACTTAGGTAAAAAAATTACAGTTCTATTCCTAATTGCTTATAAATCTGTTTAATCCCAAACTTGAGCAGCAGTTTAACCAGGCTGAAACACAGTCTAACATCCTGGTTGTTGAATATTTAGGCATGCTCAAGAGTTGTGGAGCATCCTGAGATCAGAGCTGTGCTCCGAGAGCTTCTGTTCCAGAGATAACAAAATCCCCAAGTCTCTGAGCCCAGAGTTTTGAGGCTTCACACCAATCCCTCAGTCCTGGCCAAACCCACCTGCACCCAAACCCTCAGCAACACAGGCAGACATCAGAGGTTGTATATGGGTGGAAGAAGTTAAGTTCCTCCTTCATTAATGACACTTCCATGACAAGCCCAGCACAGGAGCCTCAGAGCCCAGATGACCACAGGGAAATGCTAACAAGACAAAGAAGGCAGCAAGTCCTCCACTTGTGTGACCACCACCACAGCTTGCAGAGTTCTGGAGCAGCACAGTCTGCAGGTCTGTGCCTGTTCAATGTGAAAGATCAGGCAGAGCTTCCTGCTCTCCTGCTCCCTCCCCTCTGAGAAGTTGCAGGTAAAAAGCTTTATAAAACTCAAGGGCTACAAAGGAGTTGCTCTCTGCTCTGATGAAAACTGTGACACCAATCCTAGGTGCCAGAGCTGGAGCACAAGTCGGGGATACAGACACCAAAGGCCTCAAATGGGTGCTACTCAGAGCTTTGAAGCAGCTGGCACAGGAGCAGAGGACACACTCTGCACTCAGAAACCCAAGGTCCAAGCAGATCCTCACCACAAGCCGTGAAAGCCTCCAGGCAGCAGCAGCGAGCGCACGTGCCCAGCACTGCAGCCTGCACAGCTCCTGCTGCAGCTTCCAGCAGCCCTAGGTGTGACCTGCTCCCGGGGCACAGCTCCTTCCCCTCGGCTCCTGCCAGCTCCAGGAAGCAGAAGGCCCTGACCGTATCCTCCCCCGTGCCCTGCCCGCTCCGCTGGAGGAGCAGGTGCCTTCTGTCCTCCCCAGAGCTGCAGTCCTCTCTCCAGAAGCCAGGCAGCAGGGCACAGGCTCTACCTGCAGCTTTGCCAGCCATCACCTCAGACATGACACCATGACACCATTTCTCCATTTCACAATGGCTTAAGTATTCTTAAATTCTACTCCAAGCTTGCCTGACTGAAGCACGAGGAACAGGAACATTTTGTCATGGACCAACACCACTGTCAAGTGCTGCAGCCCCTCCTTAGCTGGCACGTGCTGAAATCACAGGGCTGGCAACACCCTGGGGTGACACAGGGTCCTACAGAGGCATCAAGCTCCACACAGCCACTAAATCCCCATTTAGCCAGGACACCAGCGTGAGGCACCTGGGCAATAAGGACCAGTTTCCAGGGCAGCTCTTTGCTGACTTCCTACCAGCTTCGGCAAGAGCTTCCAAGAAGTTCTGTGATAACCTCCCAAACTGGGCACTTGAATTCCTTCTTTAAAGCCCCCATAACAACTTACAGTTGTTACATGTGCAAAGAGTAAGAGCCTTTACTCTGGTGTTAGCCAACTGGAGATCAGATACCAGAGCAGATTTGGCTAAGGTCAGTGTGAAAGGATTGAGTCAAGATTTTTGGTTTCCCCATTACAAGAGAATTTGTCTAAATTCAGCCTTCATAATTGGCCTGAAGTCAGGCTGCTTTGGCTTGAAGATTTATGAAAAGAGGGAAAGATTCTTCCCTTCAGCTCTTCCCTTCTGGTTTTCTTCAGCTTTGTGGAACTTGAACGCTGCACCTGAGTGTGCAGGACCCAACTCTGAACCTGTGACAGCATGGGCAAGGTAAGAGATGACTTTTCAAATTAAGGATCAGCAAACCCTGGGCACCCTCTGCTCCAGAGCCAGAGGTACAGGAACAGGAACACCCAGCTTTAGACCTTTGGTTTCCACAGGACAAAGCCAAGACCACTCTGACAGCTCCATGCAAAACTCTCCTGATGTTCTAAGTACATCTTTAAGCCAGAGTGTATCAGCAAGTGAAAAAGACCCAACTGATACACTCTGGGGGTTAAGGATGCATACAGTGAGGGAGGGAAAAAAGTAAATCTTCCTTTTCTGGGCAAGTTATACCTTAGTGTCTTGATGCTGTGGCACACAAGCACAGTTAAGGCCAGGAAATCCACACACACTCCCAGGAGGAGACTACACATCTCCTCACTGCGTATGGGCACTGGAACTGTTTTGGAGAGAGGAACACCCTGCACACACACGGGGTAAGTCCTCACTTTCTGCCCTATCCCCACACCTCCATTTCAAAGGGACACATTCAGAGCTGCACTGCGTGCAGGGCTCCAGGCTTGCCCCACACCTTCGGAAACTGAAACACCACCAGCAAGTGTCCCTTGGCCAGTCCAACCCAGCCGCTGTGGTAGTTCCAAGCCTCAAGGCTCGACCTTGCCAGGCGGGACAGGGGAGTGCACCATACCTTGGTGGGCATCCTGGCCGGGCCCATCCTCGCCACCTGCGGTGCAGGCGTGGGGGTGGCCTCGGGGTCCTTCCAGCCTCTGCCAACGCCTGCGAGCTCTGCAAGTTTCTTGTTTATTGGAGACGATGAGAAAATCCAGGGCCTAGAGAAAGAAAGGGCTGTCAGCAGGCGGGGGGGGCACAGCCTGCGCGCCCCCGGTCCTCCCTCACCCCCTTCAGCCTCCATCCCGCCCCAGGCCGGCCGGCTGAGACGGGGCCCAGCACCACCCGCAGGCCAGGGGTGGGTGCAGGGGACTGCCACCCCTGGATCCTTCTAGAAGCCCCCCCAGGCCCGGCCTCGCTTCCCCAGGCTAAAATGG
>WBNM01005735.1:94225-105546 GCA_013399055.1 Ramphastos sulfuratus
CACGGCGCTTCCCCGCCCCCTCCCCGTCCTGTCGTCGTCCTCCGAGGCCCGGTCTGGCCTGGCCGGGAGGCCCCCGGGCGTTGGGCCGCCTCCCGGGGCAGCCGCGGGTCCGGCCGGGCCGCGGGACCGGCGGGCGGAAGGCGGCGGTGGTCTGGCCCCGGGAGCGGGCTTTGGAGCGAGGAGGGAGTGCGGTGGGCCACGGGGCACGGCTGCCCCGCAGGTGGCACCGGAGAGTGTGCCGCGGGGGACAGAGGGCGTCCCGTGGGCCACAGGCCACCCGTGAGCCACAGGGGATACAGGGCTCGGGTCCCCGGGCTCAGCTGCCAGGGGCTGAGACACAGTCCCCGGCCCACGGGGTACAAGGGGCCCGGGCCCATCGGTCACACCAAGCCCTTGTCTCACAGATGGCACCAGGCTCATATCCCAGAGACGGCACCAGGCCTCTGTCCCACGGGTGACACCAGCTCCATAGCCTGCAGGTGACACAGGGCCCACGTCCCACGGGTGACACCAGCCCCGTGTCCTGCAGGTAAGGCAGGACCTATGTTCCACAGGTGACACAGGGCCCATGTCTCACACAGCACTGAGCCTACATCCCACGGGTGACAGGGGCTCCATGGGCTTGTGCCCCAGAGGTGACACATGCTCCCAGTCTGTGGGTCTCAGCAGGGTCCTGTCCCACCGTGGACATGGGCCCTGCCCCACGGGTGACACTAGGGTCTCAGGGCCTGCATTGCTGCCCTGTGTGCCCCCGAAGCTGTCCCCATGGGGCAGGTGACCAACGCAGCCCAGCAGCAGCTCCTCCAGTCCCTTGCTGCACACTGCTGAGCTCGGGGTCACCACTGCCCTTTGTGCCCCTGCCCGGGGCTATGCCCGAACTGCCCTCAAGGACCATTCGACCAGCAGGACCCAGAAGCAGCGACTCCCTCGGGCCCGCTGTGAGCCACACACTGCCGAACCCGGGGACAGCTTCGGTGCCACCTTCTCCCAGCCAAGGAAAACCTTTCCCCTGCTTTCTCCTTCCACCTGCTCACAGGGGGAGACAAAGCAGTGATGCTCTTCAGTTCCTTCCCCTTTTAGCTTTCATCCCTGTCAGGGGCTGGGTTTGATTCAAATAAAAGGCACAAGTCCACATCCTGCTGGCCAAGAGCAGGACCAGCTCCTTCACTTTTCACTGGTGGTCCTTCTGTTTCCCTTTGGGACAGCAAAGCTCTGGAGACAATGCCTGAGGTGCTCCAATACACCAGTGTCACAGACCACATCCTGGTCCTCATGCCTTGCTCTGCCAGGAATTCCATCACGGAACTATCCCTGGCCTCTGAGCAGAGCTGAGTTCTGCTGGCTGGACCAAAGGAGGGCAGTCCCATTTCTGGCTCCTTGGGCAAGCCCATCTGGGTGGGCTTCTAGCTGTGGTTTCTTGCCCCTACATCTCCCTGAGGTCCAGGCAGGTCCATCCAATGGGCAATGCTGGCACCACTACACCCAGAGGCTTCACGTGGGATTAGCTGAGCTTTGGTAACTCACCCAGCATAAGCAGGCAGGAAACTTCCTCCTCTGCCAGAGGCTGACCAGGCACAGGCTGCAGGCACAGGCAATCTCCTCCTCTCCAGCAGCTATTTTCACTTTAGGACCAAAGTGAATTTTTCACCACCACTCCTGATGCAGGGAGGATGCAGGAGGAACTTTTGGCATTACTCAAGGCAGTGGCCAAGCTCCTCTGTATTGAAATTACACCTTCCACAGAACAACCACACTGACCCACACAGACACCATCTTCTGCCTCTCCTTCCCCAGGGGAGGTGATTTCCACACAGTGGCTACAACCAGGCTGTTTTCCCTAGCCAGGATACGGCCACGTTCTGCTGAGGGCTGCAGCAACAGAACCATTTGCTGTAACAAAGTGCTCCAAAGGGCCAGCACAATGGGGCTGAGGCATCCTCCAGAAAGTGCCTTTTCTACATCAACACAGAAACTGAGGATAACACAGGGCTCAGAGTTCCTGAGGGGCAGAGCTCACTCGGGGTGCTCTGGAGTTCTCCAGGCCTGGCCTGGCCTGGTCCTGATTTTCCCACCCAGCCACAGCCTGTGTGCAGCTTCCCAGCCCATCCCTCACCTTCCCAGCACCTCAGCAGAAGGCCTGGAGGCAGCACTTGTGTGAATGCCACCCAGGAAGGTGTTTGTTGCCTTCCTTCTGCTTCCCAGCCTCTTTCTGAAGCAAAAAAGCAGGAGTCAGCAGGTGCTGATCTTCCTTTTTCCAACCAAAGTTCACACTGGGACCAAAGCTCTTAGGAAATCCTCAGGCTCAGTTTGTGTTCTCCTCAAATTGTGAACAACCGCAGTAATATTCCCCACGTTTGGGAAGAGCTCTCAGTTCAGCTGCTGTGGTGCAAGGATCTTTGTGCTGCCTGCAAGGTTTGACACAGCTTTTAGCTCTCTGCCCTACCTAGAAGCGATTTCCCCCCCTGCCCCCTTTCTCCCCAACACTCTCCCAGTGGCCCTTAGAGCAGGCTCCACTTCCAGCTTGGACATCAGCACAGAGCATTTAATCGTGGAGGTGTTGCTGGCTGGGGAGAGGGGCAGGGAGAAGGAGGGGGAGGGCACTCAGGCAGGCAGGTTAGAGCCCGAAAAGAATTAGGGAGCTGCCATTTTCTTAGCACTACGGACAAGGCAGAGTGTGGGTGTGCTGTGCTCTATTGGCATTGACACTGCCGTTTGCCTTTTCCCCTCCTTTTATCTTTTTGAGGGAGCTTCTCCTGACTCTCAAATTGTACAGCCTTGTACGACTGTACAGGGGGAGAAGTCTTTTCTGTTAATAGATTTGCAATTCATTAAAGCATGTGGAAAATCCAAATAAACTACTTTTGAAAGCAGGCTTAGCCCTAGGTGGTTTGGGTCAGTGCTGGGACTATCCCTGCAGGAGGTGGGGGAGAAGTTTAGGGACACTCCCTCGGGGCTGTTTTCTGTCCTCAGGTGAGAGCCCAATGCCACCTGTGGGTCTGCTGCAGGTTCCAGCGGAGCTCGCTCTGAGTGGATCTTCCTGGGCTGGGCTTTAGGGCGAGGATCCGTGCAGAGGTTTCCGAACGTGGCTGCTTAGCAGCAGCCTGCAGCCTGCCGGCAGAGGCAGTGAGGTCCCAGGTACACCGCAGGCATTTACTGCTCTGCCCTGCGGAGCAGCTCCCAGCGCTGCGGCTCCTCGGCAGAGGAATGGTTGCAGGCTTTGCTGTGTTCTCCTTCCCGGAGAGTTTGTAAGGGGCAGCTGAGGGACCTGCAGTTGTTCAGCCTGGAGAAGAGGAGGCTGAGGGGAGACCTCTTTGCTCTCTACAGCTCCCTGAAAGGAGCCTGGGGCCAGGTAGGTGTTGGACTCTTCTCGCACAGAACAAGTGACAGGATGAGAGGAAATGGCCTCAGGGTGCAGCAGGGCAGGTTTAGGTTGAGTATTAGAAGAAAGCTCTTGACTGAAAGGGTCCTCAGACAGTGGAACAGGCTGCCAGGGAGGCGTTTCAAAGAGGCAGAGATGCGGTGCTGAGGGACATGTTTCAGCCCCAACCTTGGCAGGTTGGACTTAGTGATCCCTGCCCATGGCAGGGGGGTTGGAATCAGGTGATCCTTGAGGTCCCTTCCAACCCTGACGATTTTGTAATCTTCAAAGTCTTTTTCAACCAGAACCATTCTGTGATTTTGTACCTTCAGGCCTGCAGGAGAAGCTCACCAGGAAGACTCAGCCCCGTGGCTGCGCAGGAGTTCCTCTGCTGCATTCACTCCCCCCCGGATCGAAGCTTTCAGCGCTCGGTTTTGTCCACCCTGCTAGTGTAATCCAGTCGATTTGTGACCCAAGCAACACTGAACTAAACCCTTCCCTACACGTCGTCTCCACCCCGGTTGTTTTTTCCTCCCGTTTCTTTTAACCCTGAGCTGTTTCAGTAGCACAAACCAAAGCATTCCAGACTCAGATCCTCCGCTCGGCAGCCGGCGCTGAGTTACTCTTCCTGCGCCTCCCTTGCAGCTCCTCGGCTGATTTCGGCTCTACGCTTCCTAGTGGCGAAGCGAAGCTTTGCTGCCGGTGAGCTGAGTTTTGGATGTCTCCAGAGAAGGGCAAAGCATTCCCGCACTGGGACCTGTGAGCTGCGAGAACTCCTGCCGGGAGTTGGTCGTGCCGCGGGGGTTCCGCAGGAAGGTTTGGGGGCTCTCTGAGCTCCTAAAGCTTCTTATTGGCGCTTCAGGCTTTATCCTGTTGTCCATCGGGAGCTGTGCTGCCACATCACCTCCCTGTTTTCCGTCCCTCTGTCAGGGTCAGTGGCTTTCTGCTGCTCCAGGAGCAGTGGAGCAGAGCAGGGTTTGCAAGGCAGGAAGCCCCTCCCGGTCCTGGTCCTTGGAGGAGCAAGGTTGAGAGTTGTGTTGTGACATAGAGAATGAGACTCCCTCTGCTGCTTTGGCCTCTCTGCTCTTCAAATCACTCTTCGTGGAGCTCCTGATTTCTCGGTTTGGGTCCAGCTGCTGCATAAAGCCTGGGAGATGTTCCTTGCTTTGGGATCCCACGGTGGTGGGAGGGAGGGACAGGAGGGGAGCAGTTCTTCCTCTGGGGTCCCAGCTCCAGACCCAGGCAGCAAACACCTCTTCAGCCTGTGTCCTCACATCCAGCCAGGCAGAGTCACAGAGCAGAGCCTTGGAGCAGGAACACCAGACCCAGAGCAGCCTTTGGAGGTGGGAATGAGCCAGGTGAAGGAGCTGAGGAGCTGCTGCAGCAGCTGCAACAGAGGTGTGAAGCTGGTGAGAAGTGGGGGAGGGGGCACGGCAGGGTGACATGGGGGCTGTGCTGGGTGACTGTCCCCTCTCCAGAGCCAACTGTCACCTTCACCCAGGCCTGGGCCAGTTTGGGGTTTTCCTGAGTTTCTCAGTGCTCCAGCAGGAGAGGTGCTCTGCAGGGCCACCCCCTCTGTCTCCTCAGCCTTGTGGCACAGCAGCCATGGGCACTGCTGGCCTCTGCATCCCCCCAGTGCCCACATGTTTTGTCCATGGCTCTGCCCATGTTTCTGGTCTGTCCATCAGGGTTTGGGGGTTCTGCACCCCTCCTGTAATGCTCCAACCCATTCTCACCTGAGACCTTTTCTTCTGCCCAAAACTATTTTATTCAGCCTTAAAGGGTGGGAGGATTTCAGATACCCTAATGGTGCCAATAAGAGAAGCAGTAGAAACACCTCCCAGATCAGGGGAAAAAATCCCAAAACAAACACTTCCAAAACTCAGTTAAAAATACCCCAGGAAGCCACGTCCAGAGAGGAGCCACAAGTTCCTCTCTGACAAGCTCTACATTCAGATATTTTATTAGCTGATTATCTCCTCCTGTTCCCAAATCCAGGGATTCATACCCACCTGTGTGTGGAACTCACCAGGACTCACCAGGAGGGGGAACCAGGCCGGGGACTCCATCAGCACAGAGGGCAGTGAGAGGCAGACTGCTGAGGCATGCTATGATTTTCCAGTCACTCCAGCAGCCTCCCAGGCACAAGCTGGGCCAGGATGTGGCAGAGGCACAAAGCTCCTGGGCTGTATCCTCATTCCTCGGGGTTCAGAAATTCCTTTTCACGCTCTTAGGGGAGTTTAATCCTATTTTTCACTGCTTATTCTCCTACTTCAACAAACCAACAAATCAGTTTTGTTTTGCTCAGCAGTGGAAGGTTATTTACCAAACAAGAAAGATGTCTGTGTGGCTCCTGCCCAGAGAAGAACCACGGAGAGCAGCTCTGCCTGGTGTAAACCAAGGAGAGAATCGACCCCTCCTTGACGTTCTAAAGGCAACTGGAAGACCCCAACCCCCCCCAACATATTAAAAAACCAAACCAAAAGGAAGAAAAAGCAAGTCTGAAGCATTAAGACTGATCACAACAAGGATGTTGCTATGAAATTCATCTCATTCCCAATTTATTAGGATGCATCAATTGCTCTTTAAAACTGCTGCTATCATACAGGTTATGGCCACCGCGTGAGGGCACGACTGCTGCTGCAGAGTGCTACAGACAAAGAGCATCTTGGACTCGAGAAGGTGAGTGGAGAGGTCTCTTCTCACAGAAGCAGCCTCTTGGAGAAGAGGAAAGTGTCCCTAGAGTGAGAATCTTAAAGAGCAACTTAAAGAGAGGGGAGAGAGGAGAGATCATTGCACGTTTCTGCAGCCTGCTTGGACCACGCTCGATGAAAGAGGTTTAAAAACTCTCCCGCGCTTGGCTAAGGTTCTGATTGCATTAAGGCTTCCATGGTCTTCCCAGTCTGTCTGCTTCAAAACATGCAGTCACCCTGGCTTAGGGGGTTGGATGTTTGCACATGACAATTGGATCTACGTTTCTCTCTTGATTTTTGCCCTTTATTAAGTTTTATTCTTTGGGGGTGGGGGGGGGAAGAACAAGTCAAAAGGGGGATGTGAAGAAAAAAAAAAACCCCACAACAAAACAAAACCAAAACAAACCCAAAAAGGAAGCAAGGTGGTGCTGAGTTGTTTCTCTGAAGTACAAAGTAAACACTGACCTTTCAGAAACTAGGTGAATAAATTAATTCCTGGTTAGGACATGAAAGCACTTCATGAAAAGCTTTGATTCTGCAATGTGATTTTTTTTCCCCTCCTGCCAGGCTGCACCCCAGGCACTGCCCCAGCACCTGCAGGGGCCTTGCTCACTGGAGACACTGCAGCTTTGAAGGTCATTTACATTCCCTGGCATTTAAGTTACACTACAATATGCAAAAAAAAAAGTCTTTTACACAGCCTGCATTTGTCAACACTGTCCTTGGAGAAGTTGGAAATGAGGTTCAGCACTCTGCTCACCAAGGAAAGAACCAAACTAAGACACATTTCTGGAGAAAAAGAAAAAAAAAAAAAGACCAAGACACTGCTTCATTAGGACTATCCCCACTTCTACTGGCTTCCTGGCACCAAACCACAAGTCTTTCTTCCATGATATTTTTTTTCTCTTTCCTCTTTTTTTTTTCTCCAGCAAAAGGAGAGTCCAAAAAAAAAACCAAACCAAAACCAAAAAACAAAAACCAACAAACCCAAAAAAAACAACCAACCAAAAAAAAAAGAAAAAACAAAACAACCAAACCCAAAGCATTTCCTCCTCATAGATGTGTAAGAGCCACCTGGTCAGACTGGGTAGCAGCTGAATGTTGTGCACTGCCATTAGCTCTGGTGTCCAGCTCAAGTCTGAGTGGTGCACTGGGTGGTGGTGGCAGTGGAGAATAATGACAGTGCTGGCTCAGTGATGAAGACCCAGGGTGCGAAGGAAGGGGAGAACACAACAGTACCAGGCACAGCTGCAGCTCAGACACTGCCTTGTTAGAACTCATCACTCTCCACGGCGTGCAGCTGTGTGTCGTCCGCGTCCGTCATGCTGCTCTCCTGGGACTCGTCTGTGCCCACTTGAGGGGAGAGAAACACAAAGCAGTCAAACACCACAGAGCTTCCCCCCACACCAACTCCAGCAACCTGCTTGGGGTTCCCTTCTGACCACTCCAAAGCCACCTGCGTTGCTCCTAAGGCTCTGAGCCCTGCTGGCTTGCAAATGAATTCCTTCAGGAGCTCACACTGAGCACATTCAACAAACCGCTGCAGCCGCCGCAGAAGCGCTGGAAGGAGCCTGTGCTGAGCAGGCAGGAGGGACCTGTGGTGCTCTGCTCACCACCAGCAGCCAGGGCAGCCCTGCCCAGGGCTCCAGAGCCCCCTCAGGATCTCACAGAATTGTCAGGGCTGGAAGGGACCACAAGGACCATCCAGTTCCAACCTCCCTGGCATGCCCAGGGACACCTCACACTAGGTCAGGCTGCCCAGAGCCTCATCCAGCCTGGCCTCAAACACCTCCAGGGATGAGGCTTCCACTACCTCCCTGGGCAACCTATTCCAGTGTTATCAGCACCCTCATGGTGAAGAGCTTCTTCCTAACATCCAATCTGAATCTACTCGCTTCTAGTTCTGCTCCAAAATCCTCTGCTAAGCATCTGAAATCTCCAACATCTGCTCCAGTAGGGATTGATCTGGAGGGTTCCAAAACTGCCAATGGAGCAACTTAACCATCCCAGCTCCTTCAAAACACACCAGCTGCCTGGAGTGCTCCCACCAGTCACCCACTGCATTGTGACCACTTGATTTGCCTCCTCTCTGCAGCTGGTCAAGCTCAGGTTACACAGGGCCTTGAGCAAGTTGGTTCAGTGGAAGGTTCTCCTACATCCCAGAGGCCTTCCAGTACCTAAAGGGGCTACAGGAGAGCTGGGGAGGGACTGAGTAAGTGCTTGTTGTGGCAGGACAAGGGACCATGGACTGAAAGTGGAGCAGGGGAGATCAGGTTGGACATTAGGCAGAAGATCTGTACACTGAGGGTGGTGAGACACTGGAACAGGCTGCCCAGAGAAGCTGTGGATGCCTCATCCCTGGAAGTGTTTAAGACCAGGCTGGACAAAGCCCTGAGCAACCTGGGCTGGTGGGAGGTGTCCCTGCCCATGGCAGGGGTTGGAACTGGATGATCTTTGGGGTCCCTTCCAATCCAAACCCTTCTCTGATGCTAAGAAAGGGAACTGCTGACAGCCTGAGGCTGTGTTCTTTGCTTTACATTTACTGGACAGATGCAATTGTTGCCTCTTGCCCTTTTAGGTTGGGTTTATTTGGTTGGTTTTTGGGGGCCAGCTTTGATTTTTTGGTACTGCTTAGGTGTTGCTAAGCACTTCCAGTGCTCTGTCTCCATCTCCTGGCCAGAAGCCTGCTCAGCCTCCGGGGCTCTAAGTTGGCTCAACTACAACAGCAGGGCAAGAAAAACTCTTGATAACTTCAGGAGGTACAGGACCAATTTGCAGTATTAAAAGCACACAGGACAGAGGACCAAAAGCCAAACCCAATGTGGCCTACAGCAAGAACAGTGTCAGGCTTTTCAGTGGCAGATTTAGAGCTGCAGAACACAGCAGGCAGCTGCTCCCCCAAACCTGCTGGAACTTCTCCTTTGGAGGAAGAGAATTGTTGATTAGTGTTTGTTTTCTGGCACTGCAGCAGAGGGATTTATGAGTATCCAAGTTTCATGGAATTCAAGCTCATAACTGAAGGAGGAGAAATCTGTGCCAGGCCTTTGTGGGCTCCTGCAGGAAGGCTGCAGAGAGACTTTTCCTAAGGGGGTCTAGAGACAGGCCAAGGGGGAATGGTTTGAAGCTGAGGCAGAGCAGGGTTAGACTGGAGCTGAGGAAGAAGTTCTTCAGTATGAGGGTGGTGAGAGCCTGGCACAGGCTGCCCAGGGAGGTTGTGGCTGCCTCCTCCCTGGGGGTGTTCAGTACCAGGCTGGATGAGGTCTTGAGCATCTCAGTCCAGCTGCGAGGCCCTGCCCATGGCAGGGAGGTTGGAGGAGATGATCTCTGAGGTCACTTCCAACCTGAGCCATTCTGTGATTCTTTTTGTGGGTTATTCTGAAGCAGTTTATTTAATTCCTCTTGATTCAAAAGAATCTGCTTCCATGGCTTCCATCAACAGCTGCCATTACATTCAGCAGACTCAGCATGTCTTTAGCCAACCCCCAGTTGGTTGATTTCTGACAAAGCCCCAACAGACAATTTCAGCTGCAGTTCTGTCACCCTGAAAGGATTTGATGTTTCTGTGAGGGAAGATCTGCAGCTCTGGGAACACCTGGGCCTCTTAGGATGCTATTAGCCAGCTGTGAGCTGTATGAAATTCAAGTAGAGATTACAGAGTCACAGACTGCTTTGTGTTGGAAGAGACCCCCAAAGGCCATGCAGTCCAACCCCCATGCAGTCAGCAGGGACATCCTCCACCAGATCAGGTTGCTCAGAGCCTTGTTGAGCCTGACCTTGAACATCTCCAGGAATAAGGCCTCAACCACCTCCCTGGGCAACCTGTTGCAGAGTTCCAGCAGCCTGATGGTGCAGAACTTGTTCCTAACATCCAATCTAAATCTCCTCTCATTTCAAACCATTGCCTCTCACCCTGTCCCTGCAGGCTTTGCAAACAGTCCCTCTGCAGCCTTCTCACAGCCCCTTCAGGTACTGGCAGGCAGCTCTAAGGTCTCCCTGGAGCCTTCTCTCCTCCAGGCTGAACACCCCCAGCTCCCTCAGCCTGTCCTCAGAGCAGAGCTGCTCCAGTTCCTGATCATTATCTCCAACCTACTCCATCTACAGCTCCTGAAGAGGGGTCACAGTCCCTGGTTTCATGGCCACTGTAGGAAGCATGAATGAGTTCTGAATGAAGAGCCTCTGGAGTTCTCCTGCCAAGCAGCAAGGCTGAGCTGCAGGTTTTTGCTCATTAGACCTGGGATGCTTCCTGCCACCTAAGTGGAAGCTCCTCGAGTGACAGAGGGTTGGAAGTACAAACCTGATTCATAGGGATAACATTCACTGATTTGCTCTTCTTGAGTTATTGGTTCCTCATCATCTGGCAGGTAGCGTTTGTCAATGGCCTCTTTGATCTGGTTATTGGCTCCTTTGGGATCTAAGTCCATTGCCCATGAGAAATTCATTAGGGCCAAATGTGTCTGACCCAGTTTTTTATAGACCTAAAACAAAAGCATAAAAGGGCTACATTTGTATGAAGTTGTTAGTTGAAGGTTTGGACACAAACAGCCCAAGCTTTGCCACGAGAATCCCCTGGGAAGCAGCAAGTGTGTAGGAAGAGGGAGCAAGAGACTCCAACAAAAATAAACCAAATCAGCAGCTGACAGCTTCAAAACCATCAGGAGGTGGATAGTGAGAGATGAATTTAACTCTGCAGCAGGGTGGTGTAAATCCATCAGTGTCCAGGTTTTGGGTTGGCTCTACTTAAAGCTTTAGGGATGTTTGGGATACTGCTCCAAATGGAAGCAGTTTGGTGACAGGCAAATGTTTGTGCCATGGAGGAAGGCAAAGAGCTGGTGAGCAGGGCTGGGGCTTACCTACCTTTCCTATTAAAAAGTAAACAAGAGACTCTTTGGGAACAATCTGTTTCAGTTCTTCAAGTTCTTGTAAAGCAGACTGAAAAAGGAGGAAGAGTTTAGTGAGTACAAAAGGCAGCAGCCTGCAAGCAGTTACCCCAGCACCAGCTGTGACCTAGCACCAAGAGTTCAAGAATCTCTTTTGCATTCATTTCTCACTTGAAGACTGCAGCATTTGGGGTGACAGAATTGTTTTGCTTGGAAAAGACCTTAGGGATCATTGAGTCCAACCATTCTGACTCTGCCATGGCTGGTGCTGAACCATCAAACTCAGCACCACATCTCTGCAGCTTTTAAACACCTCCAGGGATGAGGATTCAGCCTCCTCCCTGGGCAGCCTGTGTCAGTCTTTCAGAACCCTTTCCAGTGAAGAAGTTTCTT
>WBNM01005736.1:4122-27749 GCA_013399055.1 Ramphastos sulfuratus
CCCCCCCCATTCCTGAAAAGTACTTAAGATTTACTAAAAAGGAGGACATCACACACTGTTAGCTCCTTATCTGACTTTTTCTCCATGTTCCTGGTTTGTGTAATACTTCCCAAACTGTAAATATTTGTCAGACAACAGGTTCCATTGATGTTATCAGAGTCAGAGAATGGTGAGGGCTGGAAGGGACCTCTGGGGATTATCCAGTGCAACCCCCTTGCTAAAGCACAGCACCCACAGCAGCTTGCTCAGGATCACAACGGCCAAGGGGGTTTGGTATCTCTCCAGAGAAGGAGACTCCACAACCTCTCTGGGCAGCCTCCTCCAGGTCTCCAGCACCCTCACAACAAAGACTTTCCTCATCTTCAGGTGGAACCTATGGGTTCTACTTTATGCTCATTACCCCTTGTCCTGTCACTAGACACCAATGAGAAGAGTCTGGCCCTATCCTCTTGCCCCCTACCCTTTAGCTCTTGCTGAGCATTGCTCAGATCCCCTCTCAGGCTACTCTTCTGCAGGCTCGACAGCCCCAGGGCTCTCAGCCTTCCCCCTCACAGAGCTGCTCCAGGCCCCTCAGCATCTTTGTAGTCTTTGCTTGGACTCTTTCCAGTAGTTCCCTGTCTCTCTTGAACTGCCTCTCACCTCTTACAGAGGTGGTTTGACTAGGGCAGAGTAGAGGTGGGGACATAATCTTCCTTGACCTGCTGGCCACACTCTTTTTAATGCACCCTCCAAACAAATGCATTAGGAAGACTTTATGTTTTAGCTCTGCTGTGGTTGGGTCTGTGCAGGATTTCCCATGCTTGTGATCACTGCTGAAGTGTAGAAGGTGATTCCTTCATAGAATAAGACCCCCAAGACTCTTTGAAAGTATTCCCATGCTCTTTTTGAGGCTGTGCTAGACTGTCTGTGTGGTTTCCCACAATACCCAGCACTTGTTGAGGTTAGATGTGGCTTGCTTAGCTTATAGTAACCAATTCTGGTCCAGGTGGTTTAAAGCCAGTGGATGGAACCTCTGATTTAGAATTGTAAAATAGCGTCTGTTGGAAGAGACCTCTAACATCATCAGGTCCAACCATCAACTTAAGACCACCGTGGACAGAAACCATGTCCTGAAGTGCCATGTCCACCTGTTTCTTGAACACCTCCAGGGATACTGACTACACAACCCCAACTCTCTCAGTCTGTCTTCATAGGAGACGATGGGAGAGTAGGCGTTACTCAGTTTGGAGAAGAGAAGGCTCTGAGGACATCTTCTTCTGGCCTCCCAGTACCTGAAGGAGGCTGCAAGAAGGCTGGGGAGGGACTTTTTAGGGTGTCAGGTAGTGCTGGAACTGGGGGGAATGGGGCAAATCTGGAAGTGGGTAGATTCAGGTTGGATGTTAGGAAGAAATACATCATGAGGGTGGCACAGGTTGCCCAGGTGGCAGAAGCCTAATCCCTGGGTGTATTTTAAGCCAGACTGGATGTGGCTCTGAGCAACCTGATCTAGTGTGAGATGTCCCTGTCCATGGCAGGGGAGTCCCTTCCAGCCCTGACAATTATTCTGTGTCCCACCTCTTGGATTTTGTGATCTGAATATGTGCAGGGAACCTTCACCAAAAAAAAGATACATGCTTCCAGAAATAAATCTTGGAGGAGATGAAACTCCAGCTGAAAACTTGGAGAATTGAGCCACAAAAGAAATAGCAAGGAGGTATTTTTGTGGAACGTGGGGTCTGGCTCTTCAGTGCTTTGCAGCTTCTCCTGGTGTTTTGTTGTTTACCAAGAGGGATAATGCTACTTTTGAAATGAAAACTGGAAGGAACTCTTGACAGCAGTGTTTCTTTCCTGGGAAGGCTTGCTGGGCTCCAGAGCCCTACCTTCAGACAGAGCTTGATTTTCACAGGACAGACAGGCAAGGCTTGTCTACTACAGTAGGGGAAAAAAGAAACTATGAAACTCAGTTTGTCCCTCCTGAGGAGTTTTCTTCTGTGCTGCCTCTTGTGTAGCATCCAAGCAAAGCAGAACAACTATTTTTAGTGAGTACAAGCGTTTCAGCAAACTTTGTTGATGCTACTTTTTTAGGTCAAGGAGGATGAAATGAAAAAGGAGTAATGTCAGTAAAAGTCTCCCTGAAAGATCACAGAGAATTAGACAACGGGATCTGCAAACTTGGAAAGCAAAAGCTAGACACAAGTTACAAATCAGAGTGGTTTTGTTACAAAAAGTAAGTAAAATGAAGAAAAAAGCAGCCCCAAACTTCAAGCAGATTCAGCAGTGTCTGGGTTTTGAGTGGTTTCCAGATTTGGCAGGGGAAGGGGAAGGTTTTTCCCACTCTTCCTGGCACACTGGAAATTTACTGGAAATAAGACTAGACAGTGGCTGGTCACTAGTGATGTCCCCAGGTCTCTGTACTGGGGCCTGTCCTCTTTAATATCTTTATCTGGATGAGGAAATGAATGACTGTGGTGGTCTTAGGCTGACAATTGGACTTGATGATCTTAAAGGTCTTCTCCCACTGAAACAATTCCATGATTCCATAATGCTATGAATCTATATTTCTTTTCCCTTTTTTGATGCTTGTAAGGAAGTGTTAATCTATTTCAGGTTAAATGTAAGAGAACCTTCAAAATTATACCAGAACCTGCTGTTGAAAGTTAATCCAAACACTGATGCTTTGTTCCTGATAGCATTAACCAGGCCATGAGTGCATGTCATGCCTGCTGTTGGACAGAAATCCACTGCTGAAGTGTATCCCAATGGCTGCATATTGCTAAGTTTGAGGGGAGCTGGTTGCAAGGTCTGTACAGGAGTGCAACACTTGTGGTGGTGATTTCAAAGGCAGTTCCTGGAGGAACCTACAAAACCTGGTATCTACAGGCTTATTGCAACAAAATCTTGAAAGCTCCAACTGGTTCTGGTAGCAGCAACCTGTCCTTGCTGTGTGCCACAGCACTTTGTTAATAACTCCTCCTCTACTGTGCCCTGGTGAGACCTCATCCTGAGTACTGCCTTCAGTTTGGGGCTCCCCAGTTCAAGAGGGACAGGGATCTGCTGGAGAGAGTCCAGCGGAGGGCTACAAGGATGATGAGGGGCCTGGAGCACTGCCTGATGAGGAGAGGCTGAGGGACCTGGGGCTGTTCAGTCTGGAGAGGAGAAGACAGAGAGGGGATCTAATTAATGTTTATAAATATCTGAGGGCTGGGGGTCGGGGGCGGGGGTCAGACTCTGCTCACTGCTGCCTGGGATAGGCCAAGGAGCAATGGATGGAAGCTGCAGCACAGGAGGTTCCAGCTCAACACAAGGGGGAACTTCTTTGCTGTAAGGGTCCCAGAGCAGTGGCACAGGCTGCCCAGAGAGGCTGTGGAGTCTCCTTCTCTGGAGCATTTCAAGGCCTGTCTGGATGTGTTCCTGTGTGACCTGAGCTAGATTGTATGGTCCTGCTCTGGCAGGGGGATTGGATTTGATTTCTTTGGGTCCCTTCCAACCCCTGACACCCTGTGAGCCTGTGAACTGAGGTTTGAAAATCAGCCTGGTTTTGCACATGCTGAGTAACCTTTGCAGTGTATCAACAAAGCTCCATCACCTTTAGTCCCACTGTTTGTAAGGGTGAAACATTGTCTGGCATTCTGGTCATGTGCAATGGTTTGGGAGTTCCCCACCCCCCCACTCTATGAAAATCTCCCAAACTAGACTCAGCTGACTAGAAGCTAAGGAATGAAGCTTTATACTCACAGCTTAGCACAGTGTACAAGCAGATATTTACAATATATTACAGAATATATACAGCTACATACAGCTATATACAAGTTAAAGGTAATACAGAAACACAATACCCTTCCCAGGAGGGGCTCCCAACCACCCTTCCACCTTCTTCCCACCCCTCTACCTTATCTCAGAGTCTGCCTTACATGCAAGGTGAGTTTGGAGGGTGAGCAAGGGGAATTAGAAGCAGAATGATGAGTTGGGTTACACAGCTGCAAAAGCCCAGGGAGAAAACACAGACACCGACAGAGAGAGAGAGAGACTCTCTCTTATCTGTGTTCATGTCCTTGTTTTCATCCATCTCAGCAAGCCTATGAGTGAAGTAGACACCACCATTGTTTGCTTTTCACAGCCTGTAATCTAATTTTTTTTTCATTAAAATATTCCAATTAGCCTCAAACCAGTATGTCATGTAATCTGCATGCAATGTTTGCAGACAAGAAAAAGGAAGGGACATATCATAGAAGTACAACACAGAATGGCTTGAGTTAGAAGGGACCTTAAAGATCATCTAGTTCCAACCCCCTTGCCATGAGCCTTCCACTTGACCAGGTTGCTCAAGGCCCTATACAACCTGCCCTTGAACACCTCGAGGCAAGGAGCATCCACAGCTTCCCAAGGTAACTTGTGCTAGTGTCTCACCACTTTCACTATAAAGAATTTCTTCCTTATATGTTTACATCTTGCCTCTTCCCTTTTCCAGTTCTTTCCTAGAGAGAGAGAGAGGTGTAGATGCAGTAATTAGGTGTAGTAATTAGAATATTGGTTGGTGGGAAGGCACAGGAACAAGTAAATAACTATATACATCTTTACCATACCTTTTTGTTTTTAAACAAAAATGACCATGAGCCAGCAATGTGCTCTGGTAGCCAAGAGGGCCAATGCCATTCTGGGGTGCATTAGAAGGATTGTGGTTAGTAGGCCGAGAGAGGTTCCCCAGCCCCTCTACTCTGCCCTGGTGAGGCCACATCTGGAAGACTGTGTCCAGTTCTGGGCCACTCAGTTCAGTCAGAAAGGGCCTCAGGGAACTGCTTGAGAGAGTCCAGCACAGAGCCACAAAGATGCTGAAGGCAGTGGAAGATCTTCCTTAGGAGGAGAGCCTGAGGGAGCTGGAGCTGTGCTGCTGGGAGAGGAGGAGCCTGAGGGGGAACCTCAGTCATGGTGATAAAGATGTGCAGGGTGAGTGGCCAGAGGCTGGAGCCAGGCTCTGCTGGGTGATGCCCAATGGCAACACAAGGGGCAGTGGTGGAAGCTGAGGCATAGGAAGCTCCATGGGAACATGAGGAGATTTTTTTTTTCCCTATGAGGGTGACAGAAGCCTGGAAGAGGCTGCCCAGGGAGGTTGTGGAGTCTCCTTCTCTGGAGATATTCAAGAGCTGCCTGGATGTGTGACCTGCTCTAGGTGCTCCTGCTCTGGCAGGGAGGTTGGATTGGATGAGCTTTGGAGGTCCCTTCCAGCCCCTAACATTCTGTGATTCTGTGTGATTTGACTTTACATAAAAAACTGTGAGCCACTGACAGTTCATTTCAGAAGCCTTCTCCATTTCGTCTTTGAAATGTTCCTGTTTTGTCAATGCAAGTAAGAGAAGAAATTGTGCTGTTCAAAAAAATTGAATAATTCTTCTTTTACTTAAATTTCTTCAGTGGTGCAAAAAGTTGTCAAGTAGAAAACTCTTCAAGATTGTGGTGCTGAAAACAAAGACAACATTCAGCAATTATGTTATGGCTTCAAACATTTAATCTCTTGGAAATTCTGCATATCTTCTGTGGGTATACAAATAACACATTGCTGCTATTCCAGCTTTATCTTAGGACTAGGGAAGGGAGGCTCTGCAGAGGGGCTTGGATAGATTTGATCCGTGGCCAATGTCACTGGCGTGAGCTTCAACAAGGCCAAATGCCAGCTCCTGCACTTGGACCACAACAACCCCAAGCAGCGCTACAGGCTTGGGCAGTGTGGCTGGAGAGCTGCCTGCAGAAAGGGACCTGGGGTTGTAATCAACAAGCAGCTGGAGATGAGCCAGCAGAGTGCCCAGGTGGCACAGAAAGCCACTGGCATCCTGGCAGGGATCAGAAATGCTGTGTCCAGCAGGAGCAGGGAGGGGATTGTCCCCTTGGACTCTGCTCTGGTGAAGCCACACCTCGAGTGTTGTGTTCAGTTTTAGGCACTGCAATACAAGAGAGATGTGGAGGTGCTGGAGCCAGTGCAGAGGAGGGCAAGGAAGCTGGGAAGGGCCTGGAGAATAAATCTGATGAGGAGTTACTGAAGGAGCTGAGGCTGGTTAGTGTGAAAGAGAGGAGGCTGAGGGCAGACCTCATGGCTGTCTGCAGCTACCTGAAAGGAGGTCGTGGAGAGATTGCTGCTGGGCTCTTCTCACAAGGGATTAGTGCTAGAACAAGAGGGAATGGCCTCAAGCTGCCATTGGGTAGATTTAGACTGAACATGAGGAAGAAGTTTTTCCCAGCAAGAGTGGTCAGGGATTGGACTGTGCTGCCCAGGGAGGTGGTGGAGTCACGAAGCCTGGGTGTGTTTAAAGGTAGTTTGGATGTGGTGCTTGGGGCTATGGCTTAGGGTGACTCTTGTAGGGTAGGGTTCTGGGTTGGACTTGGTGATCCTGAGGGGCTTTGACAACCTGTGTGTTTATATCCATTACCCTTTGTTCTATCACAGGCCACAAGTGAGAAGAGTTTGTCCCCTCCCTCTTGTCCCCCATCCCTTAGATACTTATAAACATTGATTAGATCCTCTCTAAGTCTTCCCTTCACCAGACCAAAAAGCCTCAGGTCCCTCTGTCTCTCCACACAGCCTCTCTCCATCTTCCTGGCACTCCTCTGTAAGCTGTTTGTAGACATTGATAAGATCCTCCCTCAAACTCCTCTTCTCCAAACAAAACAGCTTCAGCTGTCTTGGCCCATCCTTGTATTGGAGAATTTCCAGTCCACTCAGCATCTTAGTGACAGAATTAACCACAGAATTCATAGAGTCATAGAAAGGTCAGGGTTGGAAGGGACCTCAAAGCTCATCCAGGTCCAACCTCCGCCATAGGCAGGGACACCTCCCACTAGCACAGGTCACTCAAGACCTCCTCCAACCTGGCCTTGAACAACTCCAGGGAGGGAGCAGCCACAACCTCCCTGGGCAACCTGTGCCAGTGTCTCAGCACCCTCACTGCAAACAACTTCTTCCTAACATCCAGTTTCAATCTCCCCTCTGCCAGTTCAAACCCATTGCCCCTTGTCCTGTCATTGCAAGACCTTGTCAATAGTCCCTCCCCAGCCTTCCTGTAGCCTCCTTCAGATCCTGGAAGGCTACTCTAAGGTCTCCTGGAAGCCTTCTCTTCCGCAGGCTGCAGAGCCCCAACTCTCTCAGCCTGTCCTCACAGCAGAGCTGCTGCAGCCCTCTCAGCATCTTCATGACCTCCTCTGGACCTGCTCCAACACTTCCATGTCCTTCCTGTGCTGGGGGCTCCAGAACTGCACACAGGACTCCCAGGTGGGATCTCAGGAGAGCAGGGTTGGAAAAGACCTCTGAGATCATCAACCTATAACCTATGACTCTGCACTGCACTCTCTCCAGCAGTTCTTTGTCCTTCTTGAGCTGGGGAGCCCAGATCTGGACACAATAGTGTAGGTGAGGCCTTGCCAGCTTTGCTTCTCTTTGGCCAAACTACAAACTTTGAAGGAATAGAAAAAAAAAAAAAAAAAAAAAAGAAAAGTTTTCTTACTGTTTTACTGCTCATTGTTTATTTTACAGGACCTGAGTTTCAACAAGTCATTATTTTCCAGTGAGGCTTCACTTTAGCACAACACTCTTGAGCTTTTTTCAATTAACCTGTCATTTAATGCTGTTGCTAATGTCTGATGGGAGAGAGCACAGCTCCCTGGTTTTGCTCTGTCTCCAGCTGCATGTTGCAGCTGATGATCAATCGTGAGGCAAACAGGAGTTTAGGTTGGGTTCCCCTCCCCTCCTCCCCAATCCTATTCCCTTCAGCCTGACAGATGCTCCCTTGACATCTCCCCAGACTAGTCAGACCTTAGGAGTAAATAATGGCAGGCAAAGTAAGAACAGGAAGGGATTTAGCTCTTCACCCACTGCCTCTCACGCTGACAATCATTTTTCATTCCCCAAAGAGACTGTCAGTTTCTTGGATGACCGCTCCTGCTTCTTGCACTGCAGCCGCACGAGGAGTTCAGGAGATGGCAATGTGAAATGAGTGACCCTCTTCAGCCTTCATCTGGAGAAAAGAATGAAAATGACAAACTTGTTCCATTTCAGCATAAACTTAGCACTTTCTTTTTCCCATCTTCAGCCAAGCCAAGGGAGTTATGCCATTAAAAATGTTTTGACTAACATAAGCTGCTGATCCAATTCCAACCCCCCCAGCATAACTCGAGGCCAACCCCTACCTTGCTCCAAGCTCCTGTCACAGGGAGCTGTAGAGAGCAATGAGGTCTCCTTTCAGCCTCCATTTCTTCACACTGAACAGTCTCAGCTCCCTCAGCTGCTCCTCACCAGCCCTGTTCTCCAGAGCCTTCACCAGCTTGGTTGCCCTTCTCTGGATGCATTCCAGCACCTCAATGTCCTTCTTGGGTTGGGAAGCCCAAAAGTGAACCCCATGTTTATGGTGTATCCCCAGCTGAAACCAAAACTCTTTCTGCTGCTACTATTTCAATGAGAGCCCAGTGCCATCAGATCTATGGTTCAGTTCAGAGAACTGTCAGGGCTGGAAGTGACCTCAAGGATCATCCAGTTCCAACCCCCTTGCCATGGGCAAAGACACCTCACACTAGATCACGTTGCTCAGATCCACATCCAGCCTGGCCCTGGAAACATCCAAGTGTATGCATGTGGAAATCCACAGATGCTAGGAACAGAAAATCCTGACTGACCACTCAGATTGAAGTTGTTCATCAGACTTATAAATGAAAGAGTGGAATCACTAAATTATGCTCTTCTTCTTTGCCAGAGAGACATCCAAACACTGTGCACTTTTGCAGTGCCAGTGTAATTTAAGGTGTTAAGGTGCTTGAATGTGCCCAGAGAAGGGCAACAAGGCTGGTGAGGGGCCTGGAGCACAGCCCTGTGAGGAGAGGCTGAGGGAGCTGGGGGTGTGCAACCTGCACAAGGGGAGGCTCAGGGCAGACCTCATTGCTCTCTGCAGCTACCTGAAGGGAGGCTGTAGCCAGGTGGGGTTGGGCTCTTCTGCCAGGCACCCAGGGACAGAACAAGAGGTCACAGCCTCAAGCTGCAGCAGGGCAGGTTCAGGCTGGATGTTAGGAAGAAGCTGTTCAGAGCAAGAGTGATTGGCATTGGAATGGGCTGCCTGGGGAGGTGGTGGAGTCCCCATCCCTGGAGGTGTTTAAGAGGAGGCTGCATGAGGCACTTGGTGCCAGGGTTTAGCTGATTAGAAGGTGTTGGGTGCTAGGTTGGACTGGATGATCTCGAAGGTCTTTTCCAACCTGGTTCATTCTGTGATTCTGTGATTTTGTGTGCATGAAGTGAATGTCCAGCAGTGTTCTTTGCAGAGGGGATGAAAATCAGAACGTAAATAAACCCCTTTCATGATGACAGTGGGAAAAAACCAAAAAAACCCCAAACCCCAAAACAGTAATTGAACTATAAATTTGGCTCTGTTTTTTTTTTTTATTTCATATTTCATATTTCTTTTCTCTTTTTTCTTTTCTCTTTTTTCTTGTCTCTTTCCTTCCCTTTTTCCTTCCCTCCCTCCCTTTTTTCTTTTCTCTTTTATTTTTCTTTTCTCTTCTTCCTTTCCTCTTTTTTTTCCTCATTTCTTTTTCTCTTTTCTCATTTTTCTTTTTTCTTTTTTCTTTATTCTTTTTTCTCTTTTTTTAATCATTTTTCTTTTCTCTCTCTTCTCTTTTTTCTTTCTCTTTTCTCTTTCCTCTTTCCTTTTGTTTCTTTTTCTTCATTCTTTTTTCTATTTTCTTTTTTTTTCTTTTTTCTTTTTCTCCTTAAAGAAAATCTTCAAAGTACCCCTCTCCAAAAGCTCCTGTATCAAAGAAGGAGGTGTGCAGCACTAGTAGTGGATGTTAAACCAAGTGGAACAACAGCATTAAGCAGGAAATCCCATTCTATTCTATGCAGAGCTAATTGAATGGTCTATATAACTGTAGAAATTCCAGAAGTCAGGTATTCAGAAAGGGATTAGACTTGTAAAGTTCATAATGAGAATATCTAGCACAGCTTTAGTGCAGGCCAGATCTGCCAGGATTATGGCATTTATTATTTCAGGACATAAATCAAAGGCAGCCTAGGAATTAGGGATGAATGTGCTGCTTTGGCCAGAGGAGAATTGTAAAGTGCTCTCAATTCACGGCGATGTGAAGGATAAAATAATGGATGAGCTCAGATTTCACATGGCACTTCAAAAACCTTGGGGTTTTTTTTTAGTGTTTTTGAGTTGTGAAAATCCTGTTCTACCAAAAGCAGTGGAAATAGGGGTGTGCTAGAGGAGATATTCTGAAGGTATGGATTCTGGGGTGCATTAAGAAGGGTTGTGGTTAGTAGGTCGAGAGGTTTCCCAGCCCCTCCACTCTGCCCTGCTGAGGCCACAGCCAGAAGATTGTGTCCAGTTCTGGGCCCCTCAGTTCAAGAAGAACCTCAGGGAACTGCTTGAGAGAGTCCAGCACAGAGCCACAAAGATGCTGAAGGCAGTGGAAGATCTTCCTTAGGAAGAGAGCCTGAGGGAGCTGGGGCTGTGCTGCTGGGAGAGGAGGAGCCTGAGGGGGGACCTCAGTCATGGTGATAAAGATGTGCAGGGTGAGTGGCCAGAGGCTGGAGCCAGGCTCTGCTGGGTGATGCCCAATGGCAGCACAAGGGGCAGTGGTGGAAGCTGAGGCAGAGGAAGTTCCATGGGGACAGGAGGAGGAATTTTCTCTCTGTGAGGGTGACAGAAGCCTGGAACAGGCTTCCCATGGGGGTTGTGGAGTCTCTTTCTCTGTAGATATTCAAGAGCTACCTGGATGTGTTCCTGTGTGACCTGCTGTAGGTACTCCTGCTCTGGCAGGGGGGTTGGACTGGATGAGTTTTGGAGGTCCCTTCCAGCCCCTAACATTCTGTGAGTCTGTGATTTTGTAATTCTGTGATAGAATGGGGGAGAATTCCAGCTAGGAGAGGGAGAAGCTTCTGTGATGGATATCTTTGTCTTGGCAACACAGAGCATCATCTTGGTTATGGTTAATTGCTGTACAAATTTTATGGCCTATAATTATCTTTAATTATAGGGATACACAACCATTATTATGCTAAAAGGAAGATGATAGTTGTGCAGAATGGAAGAACCTGCAAGCTCTTATGCACCTTCATGTTTGCTGGGAGAGAGTATAGGATTATCAGGCTTGTAGGTGTTGCTTCTGTCAGTTTTGGAGCAGCAGACATCACAATTATTTCCATTAGCAACTTTCACCACCCATTAAACAGCTTTGTAGAGATGAGAGGAACATCTTGCTCTGGAACTCTCTGTCTGTACCTGGCAAAGGCAAAGCTGTACAATGGTGGCAGGATAAAGATGAAGTTTCAGCTGGTGCTGGTGGCTCCAGGGTTGTTATCTCTCTCCAGATCATCTGAGGCACTGGTCTGTGACTGCTGGGGAGGGCATTCTTCTTCTGTCACCCCAAATTTGCCATCACTGCTGCTGTGAGTTGGATTTGGATCCCAAGGAATTGGAGTTTACTCTTTGCAGTAAATGACCAAATTAACTCAGAACTGGGAAGCGAAAGCAAGGTTATATTTATAAAGGTGGACTAAATATCAACAGCACAAAAGGCAATAGACATACACAGAGTATATCTACATATATTTACAATTTAGCAACAAATCAAGGACCCCTCTCGTACAATAATTCAGCTTTTCCCCACCCTGGGCAGCTCAGATGGCCTGCTGGCAGCCTTTCACCCCCACCTTTATCCCTCACACAATGTGTGAGCCAGCAGGAGGTCAGAAGGGAGCTAAGGGAGCTATGCAAGCAAACAGAGAAACAAATAAAGGGAAAAAGCAAATCTGGGCTATCAAGTATTAAAGTACCCAGCAAACAAATGGAATGCTATAAACTTATAGAATCACAGAATGCTTTAGGTTGGAAGGGACCTCAAAGCTCTGCCAGTTCCAACCCCCNTAGTTATTATTCTCTGTCTTATCCCTAACTTTATTTATTCTAAGTCTCTATTAGTTGTAAACCATCACAATGACCTTTCTCTCCATCAAGGTCAGAAGGAATACTGTTAACTCTTGAGAACCTCAAGACAAGCTTTGGAGAGCAAGCAGCCTGGGAATGGATCTGTGTCCTGCTCTAGTGTAGATTTTCTGCATCTCAAAGGAAAGAAAACTTCTCTGTGCCTGTGAGGACAAACTGACACCATCTTAGTGCTGTGAAGGTGCTTGATTGCACAACTTACAAGTCTTATGAAGCTGATGAAGGGTCTGGAGAACAGGTTTGGTGAAGAGGATGCTAAGGGAAGACTTCATTGCTCTCTACAACTACTTGAAAGGGGGTGGCAAAGAGGTGGGAGTCTGTCTCTAATATCGGGTGATAAATGAGAGGAAAGGGCCTCAAATTGTGCCAGGGAAGGGTTAGGTTGGAGGCAAGGGTAAGTTTCTTAGTTGTTGCAAGAGTGGTCAGGGATTGGCACAGGCTGCCCAGGGAGGGGATGGAGTCACTATCCCTGGAGGTGTTCCAAGAAATGCATGGATATGGCACTGTGGGACATGCTTTAATGGCCATGGTAGTGTTGGGTTGATGGTTGGACTGGATGCTCTTAGAGGTCTTTTCCAACCAAAACAGTTCTAAGATTCTGTAACTGGAGATGACCTGCAGAGGAAAAGCAGTGAAGCTCATTTTCAATGTTTAAATGAGACCTAAGTTTGCTTCTGACAAGCAGAAGGATAAGGGTCAATTTCTCTCTGCTAAAGCTACTTTCAGATCTCTGTCCCTATTATTATATCTCAGAATAGGCTTCTGTCTGGAGACAACACTCCTTAATTTATCAAAATCAGTGAAAAGAACCTATCAGTGATGTATAATCTTCAGTTTCAATAATTGCTTGTTTTGCTGATACTGCTTTTTACTGGAGGAGGAGGCTAAGTAAAGGGAAAATAAGAAACCAGAGAATTACAGAACTGTTTTGCTTGGAATTATCACAGAATCATAGAATTGTCAGGGCTGGAAGGGACCTCAAGGATCATCCAGTTCCAACCCCCTTACCATGGCCTAGGCCACCTTACACTAGATCAAGGCACTCAGAGCCAAATCCAGCCTGGCCCTAAATATTTCCAGGGATGAGGCTTCCACCACTTCCCTGGGTGACCTGTGCCAGTCTCTCACCACCCTCACGATGGAGAACTTCCTAACATCAATCTAAATCTGCCCTCCTCTAGCTTGGATCCATTCCCCTCCCAGTTCCATCACTACCTGATACTCTAATTATGTATTAGTGTGATTAATTGAATGAAGGTTGGTGAGGGGCCTGGAGCACAGCCCTATGAGGAGCAGCTGAGGAAGCTGGGGGTGTTCAGCCTGCAGAAAAGGCTCAGGGCAGACCTCATTGCTCTTTAAAGCCACCTGAAGGGAGGCTGTAGCCAGGTGGGGTTGGGCTCTTCTGCCAGGCACCCAGGGACAGGACAAGAGGACACAGCCTGAAGCTGCAGCAGGGTAGGTTCAGGCTGGATGCTAGGAAGAAGTTGTTCAGAGTGAAAGTAATTGACATGAGAATGGGCTGCCTGGGCAGGTGGTGGAGTCCCCATCCCTGGAGATGTTTAAGAGGAGGCTGGTGCCATGGTTTAGTTAATTAGAAGGTGTTGGGTGGTAGCTTGTACTCAGTGATCTTGAAGGTCTTTTCCAACCTGGTTAATTCTGTGATTCTTTGCAATACTTTTAAAATATAACTTCAATGCAATTCCTTGAGGATTGAGGCCTGAATATCTTCTAGGAGCTTGAAAATGGCAAAGAAATAGAGGACAGAAGTTTGAAGAGATTTGTACATTTGTCTGGCTGGCTTTAATGCACAAGAGTCTCTTCAGTGTGATTAAGTAATTGAAAGTAGTAACTAAGTGAGTTACCAATATGTTGTTGGGTAGATGGATGAACACTGAAGAGAAGGTAACCTCAAACCAGCAATTGTCAGGAAAGATGTTTAGAAAGTTATCAGTGGAAAGAGTGTTCTTAGAAAAGACTTGGATTTTACATAGAGAAGCTGGTGAACAAAATGCTGCTAATAATGGTAAGGCTTAGAATCAAATATTTTTTCTTCTTCCCAAACCACTAAATCAGAAATGAAGCAGTTCTGTCACTTACTGTGCTGTTTTGTAAACACCTTTTAAAGAGGTGAGCACAGCATGTAACCCCTCAGGCTCTCTAGCAATTATTTGCTTCCTCTTATATTGAACAGAACAAATCTAAAGAGGGTGAGGACTGGAATTTATTATCAGAGATATTGTCTGTATTGGTTTGAGTTTAAGTTTCCCAGGGGACTCAAAATATAGCTAACAGAAACCAATACAATAATAATAGGATGCCTTCCCCTCTTCCCCCCTTTTTTTTGAAAAGAAAGGAATTAGATGGAGAGAGAATGGGCAAACCACCCAAAGACAGTCTTGCTTCAATTTGGAAGTTAAAAGAAAAACTTTAACAATAAATAAAAGGTATTTAAGGATGGGGAGTTACAAAGAGGTAGAGGGAAGGGGAAACAAGATACAAAATATATATGCAAGCAGATGGATGGCAATGGATGGAAGGGATGTCCACCATGTGCTAGAGACTGCCCAGGTGGTAAGACAGGATCGGCAGAAACAAAGAGTGGTAGCAAGCAGGTAGGCAGGCCAGGAGTGAGAGGGAGAAACAGGCAGTTCCTCTGGTTATATAGGGGGTCCAGACAGACAGTGGGAGTGGCCTAAACACTACACCTGGAGTCAAGCAGACCTGGGGTCAAGTTCTGACCACTTGCCCCACCCAGGAGGGTTAACCCTTTAGATTATCACAGAGTGGCTCAGGTTGGAAGGGACCTTAAAGATCATCTAGTCTCACCTCCCTGCCGTGGGCAGGGGCAGCTCTCTGCTAGGCTTGGCTGCTCAAGGGTTGGGAAGCCCAAAAGTGAACCCCATGTTTATGGTGTATCCCCAGCTGAAACCAAAACTCTTTCTGCTGTTACTATTTCAATGGGAGTCCTGTGCCATCAGGTCTGTGGTTTGTGCCACAGAATCACAGAACTGTCAGGGCTGGAAGGGACCTCAAGGATATCCAGTTCCAATCCCCCTGCCATGGGCAATGAGACACTAGGTCAGGTTGCTCAGAGCCACATACAGCCTGGCCTTGAAAAGCCCCAGGGAGGAGGCATCCACAGCCACTCCGGGTAGTCTGTTTCAGAGTCTCACCACCTTTGTGCTGAAGAACTTTTTCCTAAGATCCAGTCTAAACCTACTCTCCTTCACCTTCAAACCATTCCCTCTTGTCCTGTCTCTTGACACCCTCATGAAAAGTCCATTTTACAGAATCACAGAGTCACAGAATGTCAGGGGCTGGAAGGGACCTCCAAAGCTCATCCAGTCCAGTCCCCCTGCCAGAGCAGCAGCACCTACAGCAGGTCACACAGGAACACATCCAGGCAGCTCTTGAATGTCTCCAGAGAGGGAGACTCCACAACCCCCCTGGGCAGCCTGTTCCAGGCTTCTGTCACCCTCACAGGGAAAAAAATTCCTCCTCCTGTTTCCATGGAACTTCCTATGCCTCAGCTTCCACCACTGCCCCTTGTCCAAGCCCTCCTGGAGGATACTCATAAATCTGGAGGAAAGTTATGATTTGGGCTCCTCAAAATTGGTCTTTGAGTGTAATTAAATTTAACAGTTTTAATAGCTTTGCCATTAAAAAATGCTAGTCAGTGTGCTAATGATGTGCTGATGACAGAACTGGGGGGGGGGGGGGGNTGATTAGGCAGGCGTTGGTGTGGTGGGGGGGGGGGGGGGGGGAGTCCATCTCTTCAGTGAAAGATTAATTTAATATACAGAAATAATCTGGTGATTTTACATACTGGAGAGACAGAAATGGGATTGAATTTATTAGCTTAAAATGCAAGTCCTGCTCTGGGGTCACAGCAAATCATATTTTTTTGCTAAAGCTTCTAGTCAGTTCTGACAGAGAAAGATCTGGCTCAGTGTAAATCATCTGGTATGAGGAAGACTTTTATGAGGCATTAGCAAGGTCATATATAGAATATTGCACAGTTGTGCCTATCATGAGCAATAAAACCTAGCTATAGTTGTCAAATTCCTGGAGTTCAGTCATGACAGCAAATGGAGAGCAGGAAAGTTTGTTTGTGGTAGGAATCTAAAAGAACTTGGCTGCTTTTTCTAGCAAAATCCAAGCAGGACTAAGCCCTAACAGGATGCAAATTACCAGATGAGAGCTAAGAAACAATGCTGGCATGGCTGCAATGGGAAGATACTGGCTTTAAGGAAGTGTAGGCTGTCAGAGCAAGTAACATTTCTAACTGGCAGACCAAAGGGAATAACTTTAAAAAAGAAAAGAAAACAAAACAAAACCAAAAAACAAAGGCTGAGGTGACAAAATGCAACCCCCAAAGAAACTCAACTATTTTGCCTCTTACCATGGAGTTTTGGTAAGCAGTTCTATCATGTTCTCATTGAACCTCGTGAGGTTCAACAAGACCAAGTGCAGGGTCCTGCATCTGGGTTGTGGCAATCTCAATCACCAATCCAGGCTGGGCAGTGCCTGGCTTGAGAGCAGCCCTAAGGAAAGAGACTTGGGGATGCTGGTGGAGGAGAAGCTCCACATGAGCCAGCAGTGTGCACTTGCAGCCCAGAGAGCCAAGCAGAGCCTGGGCTGCATCCAGAGCAGTGTGGGCAGCAGGGTGAGGGAGGGGATTCTGCCCCTCTGCTGAGACCCCACCTGGAGCTCTGTGCCCAGTTCTGGAGCCCCTGGGACAGGAAAGGTCTGGAGGTGCTGGAAGGTGTCCAGACAAGAGCCACAAGGATGATCAGAGGGCTGGAGATGCTCTGCTGTGGGAACAGGCTGAGAGAGTTGGGGTTGTTCAGTCTGGAGAGGAGGAAACACTGAGGAGACCCTGAGGAGACCTTCTTGTGGGCTTCTAGTATCTGAAGGGGGCTACAGGAAAGTTGGGGAGGGACTTTTTAGCGTGTCAGGCAGGTAGTGATAGGACTGGGGGGAGTAGAGCAAAACTAGAAATGGGTAGATTCAGACTGGATGTTAGGAAGAAGTTCTTCAGCATGAGGGTTCTGAGACACTGGCACAGGCTTTCCAGAGAGGTGGTGAAAGCCTCATCCCTGGAAGTATTTAAGGCCAGGCTGGATGTGGCTCTGGGCAACCTAATTTAGTGTGAGGTTGGAATGAAATGATCCTTGAGATCCCTTCCAACCCTGACACTTGTATGATCCTATGATTCTGTGTGTTTAGTGTGATATGGAACAGGAAATCCCTTCCTGTCTCCTATTAATCTCTTGAACTACCCTGTTCTTTTTTTACTAAGCAAGTTCCAATAAGTAAAGAAATGTTTTTTCCCATGGTTTTAATTTCTATGCATACAATATCCCTCCTCAAATAGAAATAATTGAAAAAGAAGGCCGTGAAACTATACATGAAAATAAAACTCTTCTGGAGACAAACTATCAGAGGTCTTGAATCTCTTCAAGAATTCTCAAAGCTGTCAAAGATTTTTGTCTCTATTGTTTTGGGGTTTTGGTTTGTTGGGGTTTTGTTTGGTTGGTTGGTTTGGTTTGTTGGGTTTTGGTTTTGTTTGTGGGTGTTTTTTGTGGGGGGGGTTGGGTTTGGTTTTGGTTTAGTTTTTTTAGCTGCTGTGCTATTTATAGTTGGCTCAATTAATTCACAGACTGGCCAGCACAGCTCTTTAGTTACTTAAAGTTGCACAAATGGCTCCATTCAAAGCTGTTGCATTTTGTTTGTTGAGCTGTAAAAACTTTGCTGTGTGATGCAACTGAGAATGCAATCTAAAAGGAACAGAGTCCAAGACCTACTCATTACAGCTCCTTAGGAAGGCAAATAAGGTTGTCAGAAAACTGTTTAGAGATGAAGTTGTTTTCTGCAGTGTCAAAGAGAACTAACAGGCAAGTTCCAAATAAGATTTTTTTTAAAGGGAAGAGTCCCTTGATGACTCTCTAGGTTAAATTACTGCTGCTCAGCTGTGCCTACCTTGAATATAGTTTCCTACTCTGCTCCAGTCTGCTGAGACCCCACCTGGTAGTGCCAGGTCCAGCTGTAGAGTACTCATCACAGGGGAGACAGGGACCTGTTGGAGCAGGTTGAGAGGAGGCCACAGCAATGCTGGGAGGTCTGGAAGCCCTCTGCTGTGAGGCTAGGCTGAGAGAGTTGGGATTGTTCAGCCCTGAAAAGGGAAGGCTCCAAGGAGACCTTCTGGTGGCTTTTCTAGTGCTCGAAGGGACCAAAAAGAAAGCTGGGGACAGATTTTAAAGCAGAGCCTGTTGGGAAAGAAAGAAGGGTGATGATTTTAAACTGAAAGAGGAGATACTTTGACCAGATAGTCTAGAAGGAAGAATTTTTTACTGTGAGGGTGGTGAAGCACCGACCCAGGTTGCCCAGTGAGGTGATGGAAGCCCCATCCCTGGAATCATTGCAGGTCAAGTTGTTTGGGGCTCTGAGCAACCTGCTCTGGTTGAAGCTGTCGAAAGTCCCCCCTGTGGACATAAAAGGTCCCTTCAACCTAAAGCATTCTCTGATTCTCTGACAGCTAAAGCTCTGCCCATTGTTTTTATTGGAGGCTTCGGTCCATACCCTCCAAAATGGAAAGTGCCTTCTGCAGAGCTTTTGACTGAAGAAGCCTGTGACTTTTATTCATGTGCATCTTTATTTGCAGCTGAAGATCAGTTAGCACTGACTGCTTTTGAAGCTGACAGCAAATATTTGTCCCATCTGGTGGTGAGAAACTGCAAATAAAGAGGGAGGAAAACAAGGCAGAAGAGGAAACAAAGCAGGAATGCTACATAAAGGCAGATAATGCCAAACTACTTCCTGATTACATGAGTGAAGGGACTGCTGCTAGTTTCTGTTCATATTAATTAAATATAGGAATTCTGAGAGTGAAGAATAAAGAAAAGGAGACTTAAGTCCTGATAGTGAAAGCCCTTTTGATCCCTTCACACTGATATCCCTAGGAAAGATGAAAGAGAGTGGGACATCTCTTCTGGGCTTTTCTAAAATGGAATTGAACAAAGACTTTCAGAGTTTTTACCAATGCCAATATTGTTTGTAAAATGGACTAGAAGCAGCACCTCCAGAAAGTGGTGTAAGACAGCAGAAGCTGGATTTGGATTTGGTGGCAGAGCTGTTAGCCCCAGGCAGCCTGGAGAAATGTGTTTCTTGAAGCAGTGCAGCTGCTGGAAGAAAGGCATCTGTACAAAGAACAGATCCTGTGACTGAGTTACTAACAGTAAGAAAGGAATTCTCAATGCAGCCAAGATCAAGGGGCTTAGGAGTCCCTGGTGAGTTCATTTTGTACATGGGGGAGTGATTTGCCATCACTTAAATAACAATCTTCAAGCAGAAAAGGGAATATCTTTTGTAGAAACTGATGGTCATAAGAATGTGTACTAAAACCTTCCCTGTCAACAGCTTCAGGCAACAGAGGACTTCCCTCTTTGACTCATCCAGTTCCTCTGGAAATGTAGGCCTGAAATACAGGAGTTACAAAATCATACAACTGTGGAATTGTTTTGCTTGAAAGTGGGTGCTGAGATCATCCAGTCCAACCATCAGACTGAGGCCCCCATGGCCATTAAACGATGCCCTGAAGTGCCATGCCCAACAGGTTGCTTGAATGCCTCCAGGGACGGGGACTCCCCCCCCTCCCTGGGCAGCCTGTGCCAATCCCTGACCACTCTCGCAGCAAAGAAATTGTTCCTAAAATTCTCTAATCTAACCTTCCCTTGGCACAACTTCAGGCCATTTCTTCTCCTTCTGTCACTTGATACTAGGGAGCAGAGCCCAACTCCCCCCTCACTGCAACCTCCTTTCAGGGAGGTATAGAGAGCAATGAAGTCCCTCAGCCTCCTCTTCTCCACACTACACAATCTCAGTTCCTTCAGCTTTTCCTCATCAGCCCTGTTCTCCAGACTCTTCACCAGCTTTGTTGCCCTTCTCTGGACACACTCCAGCATCTCAGTGATCTTCTTGGGTTGAGGAGCCCAAAAGTGAACACAGTTCCAGTGTTCTGTCACCCTCACAGGGAAAACATTCCTCCTCCTGTTTCCATGGAACCTCCTATGCCTCTGCTTCCACCACTGCCCCTTGTGCTGGCATCAGGCATCACCAAGAGCCTGACTCCAGCCTCTGGGCACTCATCTTTTACTTATTTATAAACATTGATGAGGTCACCCCTCCGTGCCCCTTTGCACAGATCTCAAAGGTATTAAGTGAAACACTCCATGTAGATGTGTGGCACTAGGGCAAGGGGCAGCAGTCTTAAACTCTAGAAGGGTAAATTTAGATTGGGCATTAGAAAGAAATTCTTCTCTATGAGGGTGATGGAACCACAGGACAGGTTGCCTGGGGAGGTGGTGGAGGTTCCATCCCTGGAGTCACCCAAGCTTTGGCTTGTTTGGGCTCTGGGCTCTGAGCAACCTACTCTAGTAAGGGATGTGCCTGCTTACTGTAGTGGGGCTGGACTAGATGACATTTAAAGGCCCCTTCCAATTCAACACATTCTATGATTCTGTGATTCTATGGTTCTATGATAAACCATCAGACACTTGAGCAGCAGCAGGTCTCTCTGTGATTAGACAGAGGTTCTATCTAAGTGCTTGCCAGTTTGGATTTCAGTCTGTTTACAGCTGTGCTGGTTTAAGGCTANCATCTGTTGTTGTTCCTCACTTGATTCACTGGAAATGTGATTTGATGCTGTTAGCAAAACAATGGAATTATAAAGGAGAAGGATCAAGCATCCCACACAGTTTTTGTGAAAGGAATTTCTGTGATAGAGAGAAGAATTATCTGATGTCATCCTGATTGCAGTTTTCTTCTTAGGTGAGATCTCCTTTGTCCTATTAAAGGGGCCACTATATTTGGCTTTGTACGTGTGGTATTAGGAGCCCTGCATGGCTCCAGTGCCTTCCAATTACTTTGTGCCAGGGACACTTGACTGTGGTTGGCATTTTGTAATTAGAAGACATTGTATGTAAATGTATTTCCAGTTTTGTGTTTTCTCTACACATACCACATTTGCTATACGCTCCTTTGAGGGTGAAAAAGCCCTGGAGGAGGCTGCCCAGAGAGGCTGTGGAGTCTCCTTCTCTGGAGAGACTCCAAACCTTCTTGGACATTGTGATCCTGGGCAGCCTGCTGTGGGTGATCCTGCTAGGCAAGGGAGGTTGGGCTGGGTGATGTCCCTTCCAGCCCCCCCAGCATGCTGGGATCCTGGGACTGCAATCTAAGATATGAACACACTGCTTGATACTCAGCAGAGTCCAGGCACCCGTGGCCAGGAGTCACCATTAAGGTTAGATACTTCCTTATGGTCATGTATTGTTCATAGAAATTGTTTAGAAATTCTGCTGTTTTCTTCAGATATTATTAATTGGACAGAGAGAGTTGATGGTTGCTGTTTGGGTTTTGGGTATTTTTTTTTGTTTTGTTTGGTTAATTTTTGGGGTTTTTTTGCCTTTTTTGTTTGTTCATTTTTTATCTTTCCTTTTCTTGTCTTATTTTCTTGGTAAATATCAGCATGTGTAGGACTTTGCTAATCCCCTTGAGTGGGAATTGACTAATACCATTGAGTGGGACTTAGGCAGTTGCAGGATCACCAGAGGCAAATTGAATCTTTAAATATTCTGGGCTGTGAAGGAGGAATTGCCGGAGGAGGCAGGAAAACACAAATCCAGTCGTGTGTTTATAGTGTCCTGTCTCTTGAGGCTGTTCCATGTGCATATGGAGCACAGGACATTCCCTGTGAACATGAGGAAAAACAGCTTCAGTGGAAGGGCTTCAGAGTCATGGAGCAGGCTGCCCAGAGAGGTTGTGGCTTCTCCTTCTCTGAAGACTATCAGGACCCATCCGGGTGTGTTCCTGTGGGACCTGCCCTATCCTGTGGGATACTGCCTTGGCAAGGGAATTGGGCTGGGTGACCTCTGGAGGCCCTTTCCAACCCCTACCATTCTGTGATTCTATATGACCATTTCAAACCAGGTTAAACTATGGTATCTGTGCTACTTGGAGGACTTCCATTACGAGGAAGATCTGGAAGAGGATGACTTATTCCATACAGGAAGATGAGAAGTGAGAGGGGAATATTAAACTAGACATTAGGAAGAAGTTCTTTGCAGTGAGGGTGGTGAGGCACTGGCACAGGTTGCCCAGGGAGGTTGTGGCTGTTCCCTCCCTGGAGGTGTCCAAGGCCAGGTTGGAGGAGGCCTTGAGTGACCTGTGCTAGTGGGAGGTGTTCCTGCCTATGGCAGGGGGTTGGAACTGGATGATCCTGGAGGTCCCTTCCAACCTTACCATTCTGTGATTCTATGATTCTATGAATATCCTGCTTTTCTCTAGCTGCAAGAAAACACAAGAGCCAGAGCAGGGAGAAAACTGTTAAAGCCAAGTGCTGACAGATAAACGAATGGAAAAACTTAGGATGAATACATTTAAGTGGAATCTTTTGCAATGGAATCTTGTAGCTAGCAAAGAGCTGACTTTGTGGGGAAAGGCAGAATTCTCAGCACAATGCCTTTCAGCTTCTGGTAACTGTGGCTGTGGTTGCTTGGCAGCAAGAAGCTGGGTCTGCTGACCTCTGCGTTTGCAAGTGTATTTCTGTTGTCTGCTTGCCCCTCATCCTGTCACCCCTAGCACCTAAATATGCAAAATTTTGGCCTCTCTCTGCCTGCTTTTCCAAGAGAAAGGATTTTTCTTTGTTTTACCCTTCAGGCAACCTGCCTTATCTAGGATAACTGCAAAAGGAGAGCTCCAAATGTGAGTTAAAAAAGATGCTCTGCTGAGTTGTCTTCTGAATGTATCAGAATAGTTGGGACTGGAGATTAGGAAGAAATTCTTTCCAGTGAGGGTGGTGAGACACTGGAACAGGTTGCCCAGGGAGGTTGTGTATGTCCCCTCCCTGGTGGTGTTCAATGCCAGCTTGGATGGGGCCTTGAGCAGCCTGGGCTGGTGGAAGCTGTTCCTACCCATGGCAGAGGGGTTGAAGCTGGGTGATCTTAAAAGTCTCTTCCAACCAAAACCATTTTATGAATCTCTGATTCTATAATCTCAATACCATAGGAAGCAGGAATGGCTCAGTTCCATAGCAGGGAGCTGGCTTCAGCTTACAGGACACAGATAACACAGGTACAAAACTGGGNAAGTTCAGAAGTTCTTGGTAGGCAGAATGTAGGCAAACATAAATGGTTTTATTGTCCTCTGTGGGTTCAGCCACAGTGGGTTTGAAATGAAGTGAAGGCTGTGGAGCAGTGGAAAGCATCCTGAAAGCAACATATGTTATTGGCTGCTTTTATTCTTGGTGTCACCTAAAATACAGTTATTAAAGAGATGAGCAGTAGAAATGGATGTCGAAAGCTGATGTTCTGCCATGCTTGATTTGTCAGAAGGAGGTTGGGAAGGTAAATAACTGTTAAAAAAAAAAAAAANAACATTGCTGTGGAAAAAAAAAAAAAAAAGATTCTGCTACAGCAAGTCCATCATCCAGAAGCAGAGCTATTCCTCTGGGGTGATGTATGGCAGCTCTTCAATAGCACAGGCAAACACTGGAGGGTTCAAAAGGATTCAGAGAACAGGCTTGTAACCATATGGCCAGCACTGAAGGGGGTGTAGGAAAGGGAAAAACTGTTTCAGATTAGTGCTAGGAGTTGGGTTTTGGTTTGGGGTTTT
>WBNM01005737.1:9270-22578 GCA_013399055.1 Ramphastos sulfuratus
CAGAGGAGGCCACCAAGATGCTGAGAGGGCTGCAGCAGCTCTGCTGTGAGGACAGGCTGAGAGAGTTGGAGCTCTGCAGCCTGGAGAAGAGAAGGCTTCCAGGAGAGCTTGGAGTGGCCTTCCAGTGTCTGAAGGGGGCTACAGGAGGGCTGAGGAGGGACTATTGACAAGGGCTTGGAATAACAGGACAAGGGGCAATGGGTTTAAACTGGCAGAGGGGAGATTTAGACTGGATGTTAGGAGGAAGTTCTTTCCAGTGAGGGTGGTGAGACACTGGCACAGGTTGCCCAGGGAGGTTGTGGCTGCTCCCTCCCTGAAGGGGTTCAAGGCCAGGTTGGAGGAGGCCTTGAGTGACCTGTGCTAGTGGGAGGTGTCCCTGCCTATGGCAGGGAGTTGGAACTGGCTGATCCTTGAGGTCCCTTCCAACCTTACCATTCTATGATTCTATGACTCTACAACCTGGCAAGTGAAAAAGAGACAAACTGAATGCTTGAGCTGTTACCAGTGCAAGAAAAAGAGAGATTTGATGTTGGAAGGTGAGGGTCAGAGATACTTTGTGCTCCCTCCCACTCGTATTTCCACACTAAAACCCGTCCCTCACCAGCTTTTGTTGCAAGTGGCATGGCAGCTCTGTGGTGGATGTGGGGCTTGTAGACTATAGGAACAAACCATCCCTTGTTTTTAACCCTTTGATGTGGGGAGTTTGTGTGTACCCAGGTGGGCAGTGCTCCCTTCCCAGTCCCACTGTGCTGCCCAGGAGAGAGATCTCGAACAACTCATGGTCAGTTCCGTGGGATTTGCTTTAAATGCTAACCCAAATTCATTTGTACAGATCCTGTCAGGTTTGGTGTGTGGGTTTGGTCTCAGAGCTGTTTTCTGGAGCTGAGGGAGGGAATGTTTTAAATGACAGTGCCAAGCTGAGAGGCAGATGTGAGTTTTCTTTGATCCAGGAGGAGAGGCATTGTGGAATGCTTCAGAGCCTTCAGACTACACTCGGACATGAGATCAAGGAGAAAAATGTGTGCTGCTCCACACCTTTCCTCACTCAGATGTTAGAGCTCCCAGATTAAATTCACCAGACCAAATTCACCTGCAGACCAGTGCCAAGTGGTGTCCCTCAGGGGTCAGTGCTGGCACCAGTGCTGTTTGACATCTTTGTTAGTGACATGAACAGAGGAATCAGTGCAGCCTCAGCAAGGCTGCAGATGGCACCAAGCTGTGTGGCACAGTCACTTGCTAGAGGGCAGGGATCCATCCAGAGGGACCTGCACAGGCTGCAGAGGTGTGCCCAGGCCAACCTCAGGACATTCAACAAGGCCAAGTGGAAGGTCCTGCACCTGGGTAGGCACAATGCCAAGCACAGCTGCAGGCTGGGTAGGGAATGGCTGAGAGGAGCCCTGAGGAACAGGTCCTGGGGGTCTGGGGTGCTGAAAAGCTCAAGGTGAGGCTGCAGTGTGAGTGCAGCCCAGACAGCAACTGTGTGCTGGGCTGCAGCAAGAGCAGTGTGGGCAGCAGGGCAAGGGAGGGGATTGTGCCCCTTGGCTCTGCTCTCCTCCNTCTCTGATAAATTACCTGAAATTTAAAGGCACTGCATTGCTTTCCAGTGCCTCTGGAAAAGCAGCTGAGAAGCAGGTAACTAATCCCTACCCATTGGCACTGTGTGATGACAGCACACAGCATAAGAATCAACCTGCATTGAGTGTGCAGGGAAAGAGATGTCACAGCTTTAAATACAGATTGAACTCCAAATATTGGCTGGGCTGGGGCAGTGTAGCACCATTCAGGCACCCACAGGTGGATAGCCAGAGGCCATAGGACTTAGCATTAGAGACAGGCAATATTCCCCTGGTTTCATCTTCTGTTGTAAGTGTGAACCTCAGCTGCCACTGGACAATATTCATTGAGATAGATGAAGCTGAGCTCTCTCTGCATATGCTAGGCCTGATTGATGGTTTCAAAGGGAAACTCTGCCCAGAACCAAGCCTTTCATTCTGTCTTACTTGGGCTTCCTTCACCTGTGACACTACAAAAGAAAGTGCAATGTGTGCAGATCTAAGACAGCTTCACTCCAATGGAGTCCACTTCAGTGGATGAAAACTCACATCAATAGAATACTCTGGGAAGCTCTTCAGATCTTGCTCTACTTACCTAATTGTCAGCAAGCCAACTGGTTTGAAAACAGAGGGCCACAAAAATGCTCAGAGGCTGGAGCAGCTCTGCTGCAAAGCCAGGCTGAGGGAGCTGGGGGTGTGCAGCCTGCACAAGAGGAGGCTCTGGGCAGACCTAACAGCAGCCTGCCAGTGCCTGAAAGGGCTACAAGAAGGCTGCAGAGAGACTGTTTGCAAAGGGCTGCAAGGACAGGATGAGGGCAATGGCTGCAAAGTAGAGCAGAGCAGCTTGAGATTGGATGTGAGGAACAGGTTCTGCAGCAGGAGGCTGCTGGAACACTGCAACAGGTTGCCCAGGTTGAGACAAATGACCTCTTTTTGCCCAGTTGCCTAATAATCAGAGAAGGGAAATAACTCACTCCCTTTTCATCTTAAAAGTGAGGACTCATTCCAGATTTGGATTTCAGATGAGGGCTTTCACTTGGTTCAGGAAACACAGGAGAAAACAGATGTTCCCACAGAAAATCAGCGTTTCTATTATGGTATAGAGTGCAAGTGTGTGCACTTCATGACCACCTTAGGGGCATCACAGCAATAACCACCCACTAATGCTTTTCATTTGTAACAGTTCACACCACTTCACAAGAACAGCTTTGCTGAGGGCTTTAAGAGGCCCAAACTGTGGGGCTTTGCCTTCCTCAGTGTTAAGAAACTCGGGGGTAAAATGCAGGTTTCCCCTGTCCTCTTCTACATGTGCAAGTTTTGATAGCTTCCAGAGGTGAACAACTGCCCCAGATATTCTGTCCTGGAGAGCAGAGGACCATATGTGTGGCACACTGGGATCTTAAACCAGTCAAGGCTTTGCATTCCAATCAAGAACTCTTGATGTCAGTAAGGAGTGCCACATGCAGAGCAAACTGCTAACATCATCTAGTCTACTTTTTGGGTCGAGTTTTGGGGGGCTTGGCTTTGGTAAAGAGAAGAGAGGAGCCAGAGCAAACTGCTAACCTCATCCACTCTGCTTTTTGGGGTGACTTTTAGGGGCTTGGCTTTGGTAAAGAGAAGAGAGGAGCCAGAGCAAACTGCTAACCTCATCCACTCTGCTTTTTGGGGTGACTTTTAGGGGCTTGGCTTTGGTAAAGAGAAGAGAGGAGCCAGAGCAAACTGCTAACATCATCCAATCTACTTTTTGGGTCAAGTTTTGGAGAGCTTGGCTTTGGAAATGAGAAGATAAGAGCCAGAGCAAACTGCTAACATCATCTAGTCTACTTTTTGGGTCGAGTTTTGGGGGGCTTGGCTTTGGTAAAGAGAAGATAGGAGCCAGAGCAAACTGCTAACATCATCTAGTCTACTTTTTGGGTCGAGTTTTGGGGGGCTTGGCTCCAGTGAAGAGAATACAGGAGCCAGAAGAAACTGCTAACATCCTCCAATCTACTTTTCGGATTGAATTTTGTGGGGAAGTTGCTTTGATAAAGAGGAGATAGAAGCCAGAGGAAACTGCTAACATCATCCAATCTACTTTTTGGGTTGAGTTTTGAGGGGGTTGGCTTTGGTAAAGAGAAGATAGGAGCCAGAACAAACCAGGTTTACCAGCCCTTGCAAGCACCTGTGCCCAGGCAGGACAGATTAAGGAGGAGCTGATGAGGAAGGGACATGGTTGCCTCAGGGGAATTCTGACCAGGCAGCAATCTGGAGAGCGAGGCAGAAAGCAGAGCGTTGCAGGACAGCTTTACTCCAACCCTGCTCACATGTTTTTTGGTGGTGCTGTATAGCCTGCCAAGGAAGTCGTTCAGTTCAGTGCCCCTCAAGCCAGCTGGCACAAAGGCTTTTGGATAGTGCAGTGCCAGAAGCAGAGCAAGAAGCTGGACAGTATCTGAAGTGCAACCCTTCCCCGGGGTGCTGTGAGTCCCAGCGCTGGTGCCAGCAGATTTGATGGTTCATCACATCCACTGCTGGAATTGCTTCCCCTTGTGTCTCCTCACGGAGGTGTTTTCTCCTAAATATGTATCTCCTCTCTGAATCTCTCAGCTGATACCAAGTCTGGGCCCTGCTTTCCATCTGACAGCTCCAGCACACTGTCCATCCCTGTCTAACCCACACGCAGAATATCTTCCCATCTGGAGTCCTGGGTGCAGTTCTGGAGCCCCCAGCACAGGAAGGACATGGAACTGTTGGAGCCAGTCCAGAGGAGGGCCACGAAGATGATCAGAGGGCTGCAGCAGCTCTGCTGTGAGGACAGGCTGAGAGAGTTGGGGCTCTGCAGCCTGGAGAAGAGAAGGCTTCCAGGAGAGCTTAGAGTAGCCTTCCAGGATGTGAAGGGGGCTCCAGGAAGGCTGGGGAGGGACTATTGACAAGATCTTGTAATGCCAGGACAAGGGGCAACGGGTTTGAAGTGGCAGAGGGGAGATTTAGACTGGATGTTAGGAGGAAGTTGTTTGCAGTGAGGGTGGTGAGACACTGGCACAGGTTGCCCAGGGAGGTTGTGACTGCTCCCTCCCTGGAGGTGTTCAAGGCCAGGTTGGATGAGGCCTTGAGTGACCTGTGCTAGTGGGAGGTGTCTCTGCCTATGGCAGGGGGTTGGAACTAGATGATCCTTGAGATCCCTTCCAACCTTACCATTCTATGATTCTATGGTTCCTTTTCTCACTTCTTTCACAGTATCACACAGTATCACAGTATCACCAAGGTTGGAAGAGACCTCAAAGATCATTTCTTTGCCATCCTTTTGTTTCAGACCCTTTGCAGGTAGCTGGGGAGAGAACAGGACCAGGCTGTCTCCTGGAAAGGTCCTTCCCAGCCTTAAACTAAGCCCAAATGTAATTGTTTTCTCGTTTCTCATATGTCATTGTTGCAATTCTGGACTCCACTGTTGTGGAAAGCTCTTCGTTTTATTGTCCTTTCTAATTATGAGCTCCTTTCCTCAGTAATTCACTGTGACTCTGTAAGTGACTCCACATGGCCACGACGTGACTGTCCTGATTGAATTTGCTGGCAGCACAGAGCCGGCTGAGCCGCACGCATGCAGGGCACGGCACAGGGCACGGCGCAGCTCAGAGCACCCTTTGGCCACTGCCCCAGCCTCACCAAGCCAGGCACCAGGGCTCCTTCCCCTCTTTGGTCTCATTGCCACCAGGCAAATCTGGTGCTCCTACTTTGACTGCTCTTCCTACAGTCCTGTACCTCTCTCAGGCTTACAACCCTACGGCGTCAACAGGTCTGGTGCACCGAAGCACGAGTGTGAACCCACACTGAGCCAAAGGCAACGTTAATGCTATGCAGACACCAAACCCAACACCCTGGTGGTACCAACCACGCACACATTCATCACTGGGGTATGTTAGCTGCCAGCAAATGAAGGTGCAGGACAAGGCACGCAGTGCCCGCCCTGGGCCCGACAGCAAGCGGAGGGTGGTAACGTTTCTACCACGGATCCACGTCCCGCTTCTCGGCTTCAAAGGAGCAAGGGGGTGCTGTGCCTAGCAGGGGTTCCCAAGCTGTGGGTGGTTTTCTTTCCTTTGGGAAAGCATCTGATAGAGCGTGTCACGGAACCCCATGCTTATTGAATCCTTTCTTTTCTTGGTGTTTGGATGTGATTACTGTCACGTGGAGGAGTGGAAACTGAGGGATGCGCCACGAGCAGAAAGAAAGAAGTAAAAAAAAAATGGAACGATTGGAGGATGGTTTAAATCAGCTCAATAAGGCATGGAGAAGGGATCTTCAGGGTAGGGCTGAGTGAGTTAGGATCAGTTGAAGCTTTTTGTTGAGGGCTGTGAAGGAGGAGGTGCAATTCATGCAAGGCATTAACCAATAGTATGTGCTGGTAGCATTGAGTTTATTTCCCTGCCCCAGCAAGTGGTGCTGAGAACTCCAGCATTGTAATAGGGTTTATCAGGAGAACATGGGAATAGAATTTAATAAAAATTAAATATGTATACAATAAAATTAAATATGCATGCAATTCATAACAATATATACAGTTCAGTTCAAGAATGTCGAGTGAGAGCCAGGGCCTGGAGGTGGGACTGGAGTGTGGTGCTTGGTGAGAGCCTGCTGGTCTCCAGCAGCACCCAGTGCCATCAGTGGGGAATGTGGTGCTGCCTCAATCCTTCTCCCAGCTCCTATGGGGAAACTGGAGACTTTTGTGAGTGAGGGGGGAGAGCTCCTTGCCCAGAGCCAACAGAGGGAGAAGTGTCAGCACTAGCTTTAGCACTATGCCCTGGGCAGCCTCTTCTAGTTGGAGGTGTCCCTGCTGATTGCAGGGGTGTTGGACTCCTGTACTCAGCACTGGTCAGGCCATACCTTGAGTACTTTGTCCAGTTCTNGGTTTCACGTAGGTCCTGGCAGGCTAAGGATAACACAATGATGGAAGAAGGGAGAAGCTCTCAAGGAGAAGAGCACAAACACAAGGCTGGGACCATCGGAGAGAATCTGGATGGCAAGATGAAGAGGGACTTTGAGCTTGCCTGATGAAAGCTGAGAGAGGAAAAAGGCTGAAGTGAATGTTCCAAGGAAAAGACAGTGCAGGAGTGGCAGACACAGCCACCCCAAAACGAAGACACCATGAGGAGATTCAGTGAAGAACAGTTACTGGCTCAGTGTTGGCAGTCCAAGGCAAAATGGAACACACTTCTTAACAGTGGTTAAAAACAGCAGCAAAAATGTCTTTGCTGTTGCTGTTAACTTCCCTGGCCTGATTTCATAAGGAACTGAAGACAAATACAAAGGCATCACTCACAAATGCAACCTGCTTTGCAACTGCATGGGGATAGAACCCATCTCCCCAAGCAGGTCTTCTCCACCCCAAAGGCTGCAAACCTGGGACCGCACTGAAATATTTGGTGTGGGGGGAAGGACAAAAAGCAAACCACAAGTGGAACAGTAAAATGAAGGAGGCAGGATGTGATGGGGAGGGGGTGGAGGCAACGGCTTGTGCAAGCCATACCAAGAGTTTGGGCAACGTTCAACCAGTTGTGCAACATTGGAACCGCAGCGGAAAACCAAGCAGCCTGTCAGGAGGCTTCCAGTAGGTGATCTGCAGCTTTTTGGGTTCTCTGCCTGTGCTGATCTCGCTTTTGGTCTGGCCTTTCTTTAAGAGAGATGCCCAGCGGTGGGGCATGGGGCTCAGCGTTTTGCCAAGCCCGCAATGGGAAAGCAGCAGCAGCAGCAGAGCGACTTCGGGAAGAGCAGCATCTTTTATTTCTGGCTGCCAAAGCCTGACCAACACATGCCTTAGGCTGCCACCGCATGGCGAGAGCAGGGGATGAGGCAGAGCTGTAGTGCCGGTCGCGGGGATTTTAACCGAAGAAGCTTCTTTTCGGACCTAACTTGAGGAGGAAAAAAACCCAAAAACAAAACCAAAAAAACAACAGAAACAACGACAACAAAAAAAAAAACCACGAAAAAATTTTAAAAACCAAAACAAAAGCAAAAAAAAAAAAACAAAAACAAAAATAAAATAAAAGAGAGACACANTTAAAAACAAAAAAAAAAGAAAAAAAAAAAAAACAAAAACAAAAATAAAATAAAAGAGAGACACAAAAAAGGAAAAAAAACAAAAGCAAAAAAACCAAAAAGAAAATAAAAGAAAAAACACAAAAAAGGCAAAAAAACTCCAAAACAAAAGCAAAAAAACCCCAAAAATCCAAAAGAAAAGAAAAAAGAAACATAAAAAAGGAAAAAAACCCAACAAAACAAAAGCAAAAGAAACCAACAACCAAAAAGAAAAAAGAAACAAAAAAAGGAACAAAACAAAGCAAAACAAAAGCAAAAAAAAAATAAAAACTAAATAAAAGAAAAAAGAAACACAAGGAAAAAAAATAAAGCAAAAGCAAAAGAAACCAACAACCAAAAAGAAAAGAAAAAAGAAACACAAAAAAGGAATAAAACAAAAGAAAAAAACCCCAAAACTCAAAAACTAAATAAAAGAAAAAAGAAACACAAAAAAGGCAAAAAAAACCCCAAAACAAAAGCAAAAAAAACCAAAGCAAAAGCAAAAAAACCCAAAACAAAACAAAAGCAAAATAAATCAAAATGAAACAAAAGCAAAAAAACCCAAAAACCAAAAAAGAAAAAATGAAATAAAAGAAAAAACAAACAAAAAAACAAAATAAAAGAAAAAACAAACAAAAAACAAAATAAAAGAAAAAACAAAAACAAAACAAAATTAAAAAAACAAATATTTTTAAAAAATAAAATAAAAAACAAAACAAAAGAAAAACTACCAAAACCAAAACAAAAGCCATAAAACAAAAGAAAAACATCAAAAAAGAAACAAAAAAAAGCAAAAAAAAAGCAAAAAACAAAAACAAAACAAAAGCAACGCAAGATAAAAACAATAGTAACAAAAATTAAAAAACAAAACAAAAGCAACAAAAAATAAAAACAAAACAAAAGCAACAAAAAATAAAAACAAAAGAAAAGCAACAAAAAATAAAAAACAAAAGCAACAGAAAATAAAAAACAAAACAAAAGCAACAAAAAAAAAAGCAAAAAAAAACCCCAAAATAAAGAAAATAAAACCAAAAAAAAAACAAAAAAAAGGGGAAAAGACCCCAACCAAACCCAGGAGCAATTCCATTTGCTTTGCCACCTATCAACTCATCTCTCTCAGAAGCTCTCGATGCTCTTTTTTTGCTCCCTGGTTGCTTTTTTTTGCCGTGGTAAGACCTCCTTACGCCAAGCTGCTAAAAAGAATGGGAGCAAAACGACTCCATCCAATAATTTTGCAGGCTCATTTGGTTGCCCTGCCTCAGTTTTGTGACTTCTATCTGCTGGTCTCAGTCCTTGCTGGCGTTTCTGAGCCTGTGTGTAGAAACTAAACGATGATCTTCAACCCTAACCACAACAGTTCTTCGGGCAGCGTTGATGCTCTGCAAGCAGAGAGGAAACCTCCTCAGGATGCTAACATTTCAAATTTCAGGGTAGATTTTTCTGTAGACACATTTGTGTGAGGCAAATCTTGCTGGTAGCTCTCCGTGGGTGTCATTTGAAAGGAGCAAAGCCACTCTTAAACCTACTTAGGCATCAAGCAAAGAGTTATTTCCCCCTTGGTAGCAGTGGCTGGGAGGGGTTTTGGGGTGGTAGGGGTGCTGAGCTTCAGGCTGTAAGCAGCACCCTGGTGCCTGGGTTAGAACCTGTGAGACGTTTGAAAGGATTCCTGGATTTCAGTGGCCCTTTTAGAGCTGGGCAGCAGGAATCAAGAGCTTAATTTGACGCACAACCTCCAAACGAGCCCTTGCCGTGGTTCAGGTTTTCCCTGCTCGCAAAGCCTCCCTCGGCAGCTCCCAGCTCTGCGTTCCGGCGCTGGCAGTGGAAGCGCAGGGAAGTCTCCTTCTGCCTCCAAGCAAGTCACAAACCAACATTAACAGGGGAAAGCTCAGATTGTTGTTTTTTTTTTAAGATATCACCACATGAAGAAATGTATTTAGTTGCATGGGTTTGAGCTATACTTTCTTTTTAACAACAATATAAAATAACTTCAGAGGTGAGGAGGGGAAACTTTTAAACAACAATATAAAATAACTTCAGAGGTGAGGGGGGGAAACATTTTAACAATATAAAATAACTTCAGAGGTGAGGGGGGGGGAAACTTTTTAACAACAATATAAAATAACTTCAGAGGTGAGGAGGGGAAAAAGTGAAAAAAAAAGGAAGTTATTTGACTTAAAGTTAGACCTGATCCCCATTAGTCTGAAACAACTGTTCAACAACTCACTGTGGAGCAAATCCTTTTCATGTGGTGGAGATATTGTCTTTCAGAATGAAAGTGATGTGCCTCAAGACATGCAACATGGTGTATTTTTTAAAGGCAAAGAGAAAAGCAAGCATTATGGGCCCCATTTAAATATCTTATGTTAGACCTTTCACTATCACAATGTCATCATCTGTGGGCAAATGATTTTATTGTTGATTGCTTAAACCATTTAAATCTGTGATGGAAATGGGCAAATAAGGAAGAATATTTCCCTTCCCTTTGGTTCTTTTTCTTCAGTAAGTAGGCACTTGGAGGGTTTAAAAAAGCTGAGCTCTGAGCTGCTATGCAAGGAGCTGTTGCAGGGAGTACACCCAGGCACTGAGTGCATCCCAGCTGCTCCCAGCACTGAGCTGCTCCCCTTAAAATCCACAGGGCAGCTTCCATGCAAGAAGAAAACAAGGAACATGTTTGATTGTGATGGAAGCCTGTGATGGAAGTGGACAAAACAGGAAGGGTATTTGCATTCCCTCTGATTCCTTTCTCTTCACCAAGCACACACTGCAAAATGTGCTTTACTAATGAGAGTTTTCCAAGCTGCCCCTTCAGCCTCTGTGCCTATCCCTAGGAGCAGTCCTCTAAATCAGCTCCTCAACACATCTCAGAGATCTCACAGTCTCACTTGGCATTTGAACAGCAGCATCATGCCAATAAATAGGTGTCTGGAGGGTTTAAAAAAGCTGAGCTCTGAGCTGCTGTGCAAGGAGCTGTTGCAGGGAGTACACCCAGGCACTGAGTGTGTCTCAGCTGCTCCCAGCGCTGAGCTGCTCCCCTTAAAATCCACAGGGCAGCTTCCATGCAAAAAGAAAACAAGGAACATGTTTGACTGTGATGGAAGTGGACAAATCAGGAAGAATATTTCCCTTCCCTTTGGTTCCTTTTTCTTCACCAAGCACACACTGCAAAATGTGCTTTACTAATGAGAGTTTTCCAAGCTGCCCCTCCAGCCTCTGTGCCTGTACCTAGTAGTCATCTAAATCAGCTCCTCAACACATCTTCTTGGAGACCTCAAAGTCACGTTTGGCATTTGAACAGCAGCATCATGCCAATAAATACGTGCTTGGAGGGCTTAAAAAACCTGAGCTCTGAGCTCCTATGAAAGGAGCTGTTGCAGGGAGTACACCCAGGCACTGAGTGCATCCCAGCTGCTCCCAGCGCTGAGTTGCTCCTCTTAAAATCCACAGGGCAGCTTTGATCCAAAAAGAAACCAAGAAACATGTTTGACTGGAGTTGTTTCTAACCTTTTAAAAAGCTGTCATTTTGATTTTGTTCTTTTCCCCACAATCTGAATTAGGTGCTGGCCTCAATTGTTTGCCATTATTGGCAAACAAAAAAATTGTTTGCTTTGTGATTAAAAAATCACAGAGCAGAGCAGGGGCTGCTGAAAGTTTACACTAAACAGAGATGTGTAGTAACTCTCAGGTTCCTCTGCTTCAAGATTGCATTTTCAAAGCTAAGCAAAATAACAAACAAATGAAGGCAGACATAAGGCCAGACCCAGGAACTTTCTTGTCTCGTTTTGATCCAGATTAAAATTGTAATAAGGAATAAAAATGAATGAATGACTCCTTGGCCCCCAGACCAAGGTGCTCTATGCCTGCTGACTCCATGAAGCAGTGGAAGGGGAAAATAAAATCCCTCCTCGTCAAGGCAAACACAGAGGGATGCCTGCCCCAGCACTTGGCCTGGTTTTCTCTCATATCATAATGAAATATTTCTCTTAATATTCTCATTTTAGGCAAATTGAATGAGGGCAGAAGTGACTGAGGAAGAGGAGGCTGAGGAGTGACCTCATTGCTGTCTGCAATTACCTCAAGGGACATTGTGGAGAGGCTGCTGCTGGGCTCTGCTCACAGGGAATTGGAGACAGAACAAGGGGGAATGGCCTCAAGCTGAGGCTGGGCAGGTTTAGATTGGACATTAGGAAAAAGTTTTTCCTGGAGAGAGTGGTCAGGGACTGGCATGAGCTGCCCAGGGAGGTGGTGGAGTCCCCCAGCCTGGCTGTGTTTCAGGTTGGTTTGGATGTGGTGCTTGGGGCTATGGTTTGAGGTGAATCTTGTAGAGTAAGGTCCTGGGTTGGACTTGGTGCTGCTGAGGGGCTGTGCCAGCCTGCATGTTTCTGTGTGACTCTGTGTGTTTGGATGTGGTGCTTGGGGCTATGGTTTAAGGTGAACCCTGTTGAGTAGGGTTGTAGGTTGGACTTGGTGCTCCTGAGAGGCTGTGCCAACCTGGATCTCTCTGTGACGCTGTGATTCTGTAACTGATGGGGTACAAAGTGCCACATCCACTCAAAGAGAACATTTGGATAATGTTTTCAATGCAAAGCACATCACAAACCCTTCAGCATCTTAGGTTTTAAGGCTTCAGAAGTGGGAGAAGTAACAGCAGAGCACACCCCTAGCAAATATCCAGGAGGTAGGAGGCTTCACTCCCCTCTGGCTCTGTCCCAAAGTACCTGAAGCCTCAAAGTTTCTAAGTACCACACAGCAGTGCCCACCTGGGCAGCTACAAATGCTCAACGTGTTCCAGGCAGCAGGAAATGTGCCTTAAGCCCTTCCAGGGCTGTAATTTCACAGCAAGAGCAGGAAAGGCCAGTGGCAAAGTAGCTAAATCTCCAGTCACCTTTTCAGGGAAGTGTAAGTGGAGAGGGCAGCTGATGTCAGAGGGTTTGCCAATGCCCAAAATGCCACAAGTCATGTCCCACTTGCCTTTGGCACAAGCAAACCCTGTGCACCTGAGGTGGTTTTCTGCCAAAAGGTGATCCAGGGCTTGTTCAAAGCAAAACCCAAATGAGCTCAAGTCACAGTTCCTTACCCACAGCACAACTGATCCTGCATGGATTCAGTATCCTGCTCTTAGTGCTCAAAGGATCAAAAAACAACAACAACAAAAAAAAGGCAATTTCCAGCCCCTGGCAATAAATGTGAAATTTTGGTATGTCACAGGATGAATTTCAGTCCTGATGAGGAAGTTTACCTACTGCAGTTTACCTTCTGTCTGGGACACATCATCTCTGCACAGAGGAGACTTAAGCACTTCTTAAAGCTTCCAACAATACTGATTAAGAGGGAGCTAAGCAGTTTATGGCTCTTGTGGGGGCTTAGCTGCACATGGCTGAACGTGGAGCTCACAGTGGCCTCAAGACAAAAGTTCAGCTGTGTTTTAGATCTCCTTTCACTGATTTTGCTTTCTGCCCTTTCTCTGGCAAGCCTTGGAATAATGAGATGAAACAGGTTATGCTGTGTTAGCCTTCCTCATACCCCTCTTGGCACAGGGTCTGGCACTTGTGCAGCAGAGCACTGCTCTGCTCTTCTCCTTCTAACGCCTGTCTGGGGTTTGTTTGTCCCATGGGAAAAGAAAGGGGAAAGGGAGAAGGGAAAAGGGGAAGGGGAAAGGGGAAAGGGGAAAGGGGAAAGGGGAAGGGGAAAGGGGAAGGGGAAAGGGAAAGGG
>WBNM01005737.1:26519-39019 GCA_013399055.1 Ramphastos sulfuratus
GAGACCACAGCTGCAATACTGTGTCCAGTTTGGGGCTCCCCAGGTCAGGAGAGACAGAGACCTGCTGGAGAGAGTCCAGCAGAGAGCCACGAGGGTGAGTGGGGTCTTGAGCATCTCCCCTGTGGAGAGAGCCTGAGAGCCCTGGGGCTGCTTAGTCTGGAGAAGAGAAGGCTGAGAGGGGATCTGAGCAATGTGTGCAAATCTCTGAGGGCTGGGGGGCAAGTGGAGGGGGCCAAGCTCTTGTGGGTGGTGCACAGCAAGAAGCCAAGCAGCAATGGATGCAAAGTGGGACAGAGAAGGTTTCAGCTGCACAGGAGGAGAAAGTTCTTTAGAGTGAGGGTGAGAGAGCCCTGGCACAGGCTGCCCAGAGAGGTTGTGGAGTTCTCTGGGGACTTTCCAACCCCTCCTGGCTGCATTGCTGTGTGGACTACCTTGGGTGATGCTGCCTTGGCAGGGAGGTTGGACTGGATGATCTCTGGAGGTCCCTTCCAACCCGCTAAGGTTCTGTGATTCCACGAAAAGCCAAACGCAGCTCCTTACTGCAAACCTCCTCGCGATGTAAATGTGCCGCGAGCCTCTCCCTCACCCCACATCTGCAAATATTATTTCTTACTGAGTGAGGAGGGGGAAAGAAAGCAACTCACACTGACTTTCCACGAGGGGAAGAGTGTGCTCTGTGTATCTCTTCTGTTAACAGTTTGCTCAGCACCCCTGGGCTTGGGGAAATCATTTCCTGGCGAACGCGGGGAGAGTGTCACACAGGTGCACATCCAAAGCTGCCCCAAGCAGCATCTCCCCTGTCTCTTGGTAGATGTCATCCCTCTGCCTCTTCTCCTCCCTATTCTTTTTCTTTTTTTTTCTTTTTCTTTTTTTTTTTTTCCCTTCTCTTTCCAGATTTCCAGAGTCAGGCCTGAAAATGAAGCGTAAATCTTACTGCCTAATAACCACGGCAGTCACTTCAATAAAACGTTACTTAAAAGTCAATGGGCTGCACATGTTAAAGACATTAGGGCTGTTAACAGACCATTGTAAAGTAAGCAGAATCTTTAATAACCTGCCCATAATGCATACCCCTCATGATATTTTTCCCCCTGCAAAGGGCAAGCTGCAGGTTTGGGGTCTGTGCCCCAGGGCTCCCAGAAGAAACCAGTCCTGTGTTCCTCGCTTGGACAGCAAACCAGGACTAGATACAGAGCTGAACAGGGAGGTACCTGGCTTGGCTCAGAGTTCAGCCAAAAACTGCATTTCCTGAGGTTTGGGGCAGCCAGAGAGCTGGGGTGGACCACTCACTGGATAAGGAATTCGCTGAATGGTCACACACAGAGAGTGGTGATCAAGGGCACAATGTTCACCTGCAGACCAGTGCCAAGTGGTGTCCCTCAGGGGTCAGTGCTGGCACCAGTGCTGTTTGACATCTTTGTCAGTGCCATGGACAGAGGAATCAGTGCAGCCTCAGCAAGTGTGCAGATGGCACCAAGCTGTGTGGCACAGGCGACTTGCTAGAGGGCAGGGATCCATCCAGAGGGACCTGCACAGGCTGCAGAGCTGTGCCCAGGCCAAGTTCATGGCATTCAACAAGGCCAAGTGTAAGGTCCTGCACCTGGGTAGGCACAATCCGAAGCACAACTCCAGGCTGGGTGGGGAATGGCTGAGAGCAGCCCTGAGGAACAGGCCCTGGGGGTCTGGGATGATGAAAAGCTCAAGATGAGGCTGCAGTGTGAGTGCAGCCCAGACAGCAACTGTGTGCTGGGCTGCAGCAAGAGCAGTGTGGGCAGCAGGNATGGCAGGGGGTTGGAACTGGCTGATCCTTGAGGTCCCTTCCAACCTTACCATTCTATGATTCTATGATTCTCCTATTTAAAGGGCAGTGGAAGTCCCTGGGCACCAGAAGGCTGTGCTGCCATTCAGACAGGCTCGGACAGGCTGGAGGAGTGGGCAGGGAGAAGTGGAGTGAAGTTCAACACTGAGTTTGAGGCACTGCTTGTGACCTTCAGGCATCTCATGATGGGTAGAATGCCCACATCTGACCCAGACTCAGTCCCCTTAACAACACTTCACAGATTTTGCAGGGACTGTTCAGTATATTCATCAGTGACCTGGCTGAGGGCACAGAGGGCACTGGCAGCAAGTTTGCTGATGGCACCAAGCTGGGTGCAGTGGCTGCCACACCAGAGGCTGTGCTGCCATTCAGCCAGACTGGGACAGGTTGGAGGGGTGGGCAGGGAGAAATGGAATGGAATTCAACAAGGGCAAGGGGAGAGGCTGGCACCTGGGAAAGGACAACTTCAGGGATCAGGACAGGTTGGAGACTGAGCTGCTGGATGGCATAGAAACATAGAATCATTCTATCATAGAATCATAGAATCACAGAATCATAGAATATAGAATCATAGGATCACAGAATCATAGAATCATAGAATCACAGAATCATAGAATATAAAATCATAGAATGACTGAATATAGAATCACAGAATCATTGAATCATAGAATATAGAATCATAGGATCACAGAAGCATAGAATCAAAGAATCATAGAATCATAGAATCACAAAATCATAGAATCACAGAATCAGAGACTCATGGAATAACAGAATAATAGACTCATAGACTCATAGAGCCTTAGAAGCATAGACTCAACAGAACCATAGAATCAATCACAGAATCATGTCACATCTTCACTGTCTTCTCTGTCCTCTCCCTTTTTCATAATTTTTGACCAGAGAGCATTTGCACCCTCACACCCCACCCCACCCCCCCCATAAAAAAACCCCAAAACAACAAAAAAACCAACTGAAGCTGGAAAGCATACCAAATGGTTGTCTATATATATATTTTTTTTTCTAAATGTACTTAAGTGGAAACATTCATAAATAAGCCAGAGGAGGATTTGTGCATCAGTCTGCAATGATCTGCATGTGTGAGCATGAGGCATGCAGCCAAGTTTGCACAAGGCAGAACATTCACCACCTCTCCTCTCCCCACACACACATACACAGAATGTTAGAGGTGGGAAGGCACCTCCAGAGGTCATCCAGTCCAACCTCCCTGTCAAGGCAGCATCACTCAGGGTAGTCCACACAGGAATGCAGCCAGGAGGGTTTGGAAAGGCTCTAGAGAAGGAAATACCACAACTTCTCTGGGCAGCCTGCTCCAGGACTCTGTCACCCTCACTTTAAAGACCTTTCTCCTGTTTCTCCTCCTGTTTCTCCTCCTGAAACCTTCTCTGTTCCAGTTTGCATCCATTGCTCCTTGGCTTCTTGCTGTGCATCACCCACAAGAGCTTGGCCCCCTCCACTTGCCCCCCAGCCCTCAGAGATTTGCACACATTGCTCAGATCCCCTCTCAGCCTTCTCCTCTCCAGACTAAGCAGCCCCAGGGCTCTCAGGCTCTCTCCAGAGGGGAGATGCTCAAGTCCCCCACTCACCCTCGTGGCTCTCTGTTGGACTCTCTCCAGCAGGTCTCTGTCTCTCCTGACCTGGGGAGCCCCAAACTGGACACAGCATTGCAGCTGTGGCCACAGCAGGGCAGAGCAGAGGTGGAGAAGAACCTCCCTAGCCCTGCTGGACACTCTTGTCTTGACGCACTCCAGGATGCCATTGTCCCTCTGGGCCACAAGGGCACATTGCTGGCCCATGCAGAACTTGCTGTCCACTAGGACTCCAAGATCTTTCTCCCTGGAGCTGCTCTCCAACATGCCCTTAATGGTATGAAACAGTGTTCAAGGGGACAATCCCCTCCCTGCTCCTGCTGGCCACAGCATTTCTAATCCCAGCCAGGATGCCATTGGCTTTCTTGGCCACCTGGGCACACTGCTGCCTCCTATTCAGCTGCTTGCCCATTACAACTCCCAGGTCCATTTCTGCCAGCAGCCTTCTCTCCTCCAGACTCAACAGCCCCAGGGCTTTCAGCCTCTTTTCACAGGGGAGATGCTCAAGTCCCCCACTCATCCTCGCCACTCTCTGCTGCAATCCTTACCCATCACTTGCAGATCGCAGAGCCTGGAGAACTAAGCATGAAGAATTACTGGATTGACCCTTGAGGTACTTAAATCCAACAAATAGTGAACCTTTTAGAGCAATTTAACTACCCAGATCATTACTTAGTGAAGAAAAAGTACAGCCAAAGCATGCATAATCAAAGAGCTCTCTAAATGGCATGGAGACAGCTTTATGGTGTTTGGCTTCCACATCAGAGCGCTGGCCTGTGGCCTATGGATGCATTTGAGACATTTGGCAAACTAAATAACAAATAATAAATACCCCAGCATTTGATGTGGAGGTTTATAAATCCTTGCCTTGAAAATGAGTTTGGAATTGCCCAGGATTGAGGAGAGAGAGAGAGGGAGAGAGAAAGAGGGAGAGGGAGAGAGAACGCTTGCAAAATATTCATGAAAGAATTAAAAAATATTTACTGTGCTTTGCTCTAAAACAGCCTCAGCTGGAAAGGGAGAGGCTTGGAAAGAGTTAGCAGCTGTGGTGTTGGCTAAGGGGATTGCAGAGGAGCAAAGCTGGTCCTGAGACCTCTGACACGAGCGTTGAGATAATGGAGAAGCAAGGGAGGGGATTCTCCCCCTTTGCTCTGCTCTCCTCAGACCCCAACTGCAGTCCTGGGTGCAGTTCTGGAGCCCCCAGCACAGGAAGGACATGGAAGTGTTGGAGCCAGTGCAGAGGAGGCCACGAAGATGATCAGAGGGCTGCAGCAGCTCTGCTGTGAGGACAGGCTGAGAGAGTTGGGGCTCTGCAGCCTGGAGAAGAGAAGGCTTCCAGGAGAGCTTAGAGTAGCCTTCCAGTATCTGAAGGGGTCCTACAGGAAGGCTGGGGAGGGACTACTTATAAGATCTTGCAATGCCAGGACAAGGGGCAATGGGTTTAAACTGGCAGAGGGAAGATTTAGACTGGATGTTAGGAGGAAGTTGTTTGCAGTGAGGGTGGTGAGACACTGGCACAGGCAAGAAGCCAAGGAGCAATGGATGCAAACTGGAACAGAGAAGATTTCAGCTGCACAGGAGAAGAAACTTCTTTAGAGTGAGGGTGCCAGAGCCCTGGAGCAGGCTGCCCAGAGAGGTTGTGCAGTCTCCTTCTCTGGAGCCTTTCCAAACCCTCCTGGCTGCATTCCTGTTTGGACTGCCCTGGGTGCTCCTGCCTTGGGAGGGGTCTTGGACTGGATGATCTCCCTTCCAGCCTCTAACATTCTGTCCACCACTATATGCAACAGTACAAAACCATGCAAAATACACAAACTCACATCCTCAGCCCATTTCCCTTCAATCTGGGCTTTACCAAACCTCACATCATCCAAAACCTCCCCCCGCAACCACATCTCACATCCCCAGGCCTTGAAGCCCCCCCAAACCTCCCTCCCCATGCTCAAATGAGGCAGTAAAATTCAGCCACGTTGCTCAGAGCCAAAAGCCTCAACTCCCCTTAAGTACCAGAGAGATACCAGCTCAGTGCCTGGCAGAAGGGAGAGGGAGAAAATGGGCAGAAGAGGTGGAAATGTCCCTTTATAGAGGGGGGGATGCAGGAGTGGTGCATAAATACCAGAGAGATGCCAGCTCAGTGCCTGGCAGAACAGAGAGGGAGGAAAAGGGCAGAAGAAGTGGAAATGTCCATTTGTAGAGGAGGATGGAGGAATGATGGAATGAAATAACAGAGATTACACCTTTCTGGTGCCCACTTCCTAGGCTCTCCAGTTCCTGGGAGACTTCTCTATGCTGCTTAAGTCATCCAGTCTTAAACCCCCAGCATCTAGAGAGAACAGACTTGATGCCTGTCTGTGTCTGAGTTTGTCTGTGTGATGGATGTGTGCACACACATCTGGGCATACTTTGGCACAGAAGTGCTCAGGCTTTGAGAGCTCAGAGCCTTCTAACCAAGCCAGCAAAGCAATATCATTTATAACAACTCATCAGTGGTGTCCCAGGGATGCCATCAGTCACTCTGACCCACGATGCCTGAGCTCAGTTTCATTTGGATTGTCTTCTGTTGAGTTTTCTCTCACCCTTCCATGTGAGTTTAGAGTTTAGGAAGCAGTGTGGAAGAATTTGTTTTAAATGAAACCCCTATGTTTCATGGAGATTAATTAAAGCACATTAATCACTACATAGGAAGCTAATTAATTTTTCCTTCTTGGGTTCAATTTCTGCTGCACAAAGTCACCTTTTTTTTTTTCTGTGGTATCAGCATGGGATGTGTTTTCATGGCACATAAAGTGTAAGAAACAGCAAAATTGGGATCCTCAGTTTAAGAAAGATGTTGAGGTGCTGGAAGGTGTCCAGAGAAGGGCACCAAGGCTGGTGAGGGGCCTGGAGCACAGCCCTGTGAGGACAGGCTGAGGAAGCTGGGAAGGGGTTATCCTGGGCAGCTCATTCCAGTGCCTGACACCCTTGCCATGAAAAAAATTCTTCCTAATATCTGATCTAAACCTACCCAGCTTCAGTCCATTCCTTCTTGTTCTATCCCTAATTCCCTGTGAGCAGAGCCCAGCACCAACCTCTTCTCATCCTCGCTTCAGGTAGCTGCAGACAGCAATGAGCTCTGCCTTTAGCCTCCTGTTTCACACTAACCAGTCCCAGCTCCTTCAGTCTTTCCTCATCAGATTTACTCTCCAGGCCCTTCCCCAGCTTTGTTGCCCTCCTAACAAGTAGTTTGTTTTTCTTTTTTTCCAGCAGGACTGCTCCTCACACACTGGAAGTGTTTGGCCACTGAGATATCTTAATGAGCTCATTACCTATTAATGCTTCCTATTCTTGGCTGCCTGGAACTTGACTCATCCTCTTTGCTGACACCACTGCAGGACTAACAGCTCAGGATGGACAAGACCCAGGTTTAGCTACAAGGCAATCATTATTGGTGCCACTTAGAACCATAGAGTCATAGAATCATAGAATCAGTCAGGACTGGAAGGGACCACAAAGATCATCCAGTCCCAACCCCCCTGCCATGCCCAGGGACACCTCACACTAGATCAGGCTGGCCACAGCCTCATCCAGCCTGGCCTTAAACACCTCCAGGGATGAGGCTTCCACCACCTCCCTGGGCAACCCTTGCCAGGCTCTCACCNTCTGTAGCCTGCCCAGGTCCCTCTGGATGCCATCCCTGCCCTCCAGCCTGCCTGCTGCACCACACAGCTTGGTGTGGGCAGCAAACTTGCTGAGGCTGCACTCAATACCTTGGAGAAGCCCCAAATGGCTGCCTGAGACCTGCCTGACCAGCAGCAGGCAGCTCCTGCAGCTCTCTCCCCCTGATTGGGTCTCTCATTTTGAAATTTCTCTGTTGCACGCAGTCAAAAGACTTAATAAATCTCCTGACAGCTCCTAAACACCAACCCAGGCTCTGAACATTGAAGCATTTCATTTACTCCTAAGTTTTCTGGCTCCTTCTCCATGCTTTCTTCTGCACCCTTGTTAAACTAAGCTCCTTTAAAACGCCTCGGCGAGAGAATTTCTTCCCTCTCCAGGCTCATGCATGGTTTTACATTGCTTGGGATAACTGGCAAGAGTTTTAACACATTCCTCATTTACAACTGCTAACAGTTTGTTAGGACAAATACCTAAAGCCTTTTTAAAAAGAAAAACAAAAAAAAAAAATCATTGATCTTTTAAATGTGGTTTGCTGGGGTTGGTCTTGATACCATAAATAATATCCTGCGAAGGGGAGAGAAGATTCCAGGCTGGTGAAATCCTGCCCCAGAGTATCTCCTCTTCATAATGACTTCTGCTAAACTGGGAGGGTGATTTGAAGGGAAATATCTGCCATAAGCAATGCAGGGCTGCAAATACTTCTGCCAGTGGGTAAAAGAAAAGATATAACCATAGGATCATAGAATCATGGAATGGTGAGGTTGGAAGGGACCTCAAAGCTCAGCCAGTTCCAACCCTCTGTGCCATAGGCAGGGACACCTCCCACTAGTACAGGTCATTCAAGGCCTCATCCAACCTGGTCCTGAACACCTCCAGGGAGGTTGTAGAGCACAGAATCACCCAACATTATCAAAGATCACGTTGGGTGCTTCTGTGCTCCACAACCTCCCTGGGCAACCTGTGCCAGTGTCTCACCACCCTCACTGCAAACAACTTCCTCCTAACATCCACTTTCAATCTCCCCTCTGCTACTTCAAACCCATTCCTCCTCCTCCTCCTGTNGCACATAGTTGTATTTATACCTTGACTTTTAACATTTAAGAGCATGACAAAATACTTGTAGCCCCCTTCAGATGCTGGAAGGAAATAGGTTTAGGTATGAACAAATCTTAGACTCTTCAGATTGAATACTCCTTGGAGCTTTCACTTCTCTTGGCAGCTAACAAAGGGAGCCTCAATGAAAGCACTAAAGGTAAGCAACAAGCTGAGGCTTGAGGAGAGGAAGCCCTTTTGCTTTAACAACATTTAGGAAAGGATGAAAGGGGATGGGATGGGAGCTGACAGTGAAAGTCTAAGTGGAGGCAGCAGCTGAGAAGAGTTAATACACGCTGCAGACAATAGACAGCAGCTCCTGGATCTCAGAGCACACAAACCTCTGGCTCCTGCACGCAGCCTTCTCAGCATCTCTGTACAGAACATTCTGTGAAAGGAATAATTATGAGCTGAAGGGCAAAAGCAGGAAAGATGTAGGAACTTTCCCTTTCACTTTTCCTTTTGCTTTTTTTTTCTCTTTTCTTCATTATCTCTTTTTGCTTTTCTTCATAATTTTTCTTTTTTCCCTTCATTATTTTTCTTTTTTTCCTTCATTTTTTTCTTTTCTTTTTCTTCATTAATTTTCTTTTCTTTCTTCATTATTTTTTCTTTTCTTTTTCTTTATTATTATTCTTTTCTTTTTCTGCTTTATTAGTTTTTCTTTTTTCTTATTAGTTTTTTTCCTCTTTCCTTTTTCTTCATTATTCTTCTTTCCTCTTTCCTTTTCTTCTTTATTTTTCTTTCCTTTTTCATTTTTCTTTCCTCTTTTCTTTTTCTTCTTTTTTTTCTTTCATCTTTCTTTATTCTTTTTCTTTCCTCTTTCCTTTTTCTCCTTTATTATTTCACTTTCCTTTTTCCTTTTTCTTATTATTTTTCTTTCTTCTTTCCTTTTTCTTCTTTAATACTTTTTTCTCTCCTCTTTTCTTTCTTCCTTATTACTTTTTTCTTTCCTCTTTTCTTTTTCTTCTTTATTATTTTTCCTTCTTTCCTTTTTCTTCTGTATTGTTTTTTCTTTCCTCTTTTCTTTTTATTATTTTTTATTTCCTTTCCATTTTCATCATTTTCATTTTTATTAGTTTTTCTTTCCTCTTTCCTTTTTCTTATTATTTTTTCTTTCCTCTTTTTTTATTTGCTTTCCTTTTCTTTTTCTTCTTTGTTATTTTTTTCTTTCTTATTCCTTCATTATTTTTTATTTCCCTTTCCTTATTATTTTTCCTTTTTTTCTCTATTAATTTTTCTTTTCTCTTCTTTAGTATTTTTCTTTCCTCTTTCCTTCTTTATTACTTTTTCTTTCTTTTTTTTCTTTATTACTTTTTCTTCCCTCTTTCCTTCTTTATTACTTTTTTCTTTAATCTTTTTTTCTTCTTTTTCTTTCCTTTTCTTTTTTTCTCTGTCTTTTCCTTTATCACTTTTTTCTTTCATCTTTTCTTTTTCTTATTTTCTTTGCTCTTTTATTTTTATTGTTTTCTTTCCTCTTTTCTTTTTCTTTCCTATTTTTCTTCTTTATTACTTTTTCTTTCATTTTCTTCTTTCTTCTTTATTTTTTCTTTTCCTTGTTTATCACTTTTTTCTTTCCTCTTTTCTTCTTCTTTCATCTCTTTTTCTTCTTTATTTCTTTTTCTTTTTTTTCTTTATTATCTTTTCCTTTTTATCACTTTTTTCTTTCCTCTTTTCTTTTTCTTATTTTCTTTGCTCTTATTTTTTGTTTTATTTCCTTTTTTCTTTCTCCTCTTCATTACTTTTTCTTTTTCTTCCTTTTTTCTTTTTTCTTTCCTCTTTTCTTCTTTATCACTTTTTTCTTTCCTCTTTTCTTTTTCTCCTTTATTACTTTTTATTTCCACTTTTTTCTTCATTACTTTTTTCTTTCCTCTTTTCTTTTTCTTCTTTATTACTTTTTTATTTCTTTTCCTTTTTTATTTTTTTCTTCCCTCTTTTCCTTTTCTCCTTTATTAATTTTTATTTCCTTTTTTCTTTATTACTTTTTTCTTTCCTATTTTCTTTTTCTTCTTTATTACTTTTTTCTTTCCTCTTTTCTTTTTCTTCATTACTTTTTTCCTTCCTCTTTTCTTTTTCTCCTTTATTACTTTTTTATTTCCTCTTTTCTTCTTCCCCTTTTATTTTCCTTTTTTTTTTCCTTTTAACATATTTTCTTTTCTTCCTCCTTTTCCCTCCCTTTTTTTTCTTCCTCCCCCTCCCTTTCAGCAGAACTGCAAGGAGCACCAAATGCACATTCCTCTTGGCCTTTCAGTGAATTCTGGGGGGGATGAATAGCAAGCTTGTACATAACCACACACATATGTATGTATAAATTTACAAGCTACAATATCCAGACATCGTCGAGGCTCTGCTAATAATTTTCTCAACCTTGCCCAGACTGGAGCTACATTTATGATCTGGAGATTTATTGATTTTAGTTATTTTATCCCTCCCATAATAGGAAACTACCCTCTGGACCATTGACCTATTCTTGTTATAAATATACTTGAGCTTGCTCTCATCATAACCCTATCCCAGGCAGCTAAGGTGTTGCTAAGAGGTGGTGGTGCTGGTGTTATAGGGAAGGTAACCATAACAGTGTTCTAAAGGAAATCATTTAACTCTGCCCAATGAGTTTTCTAACTGCATCCATTAGCTGTTGGTGAAGATTTTGTTCTGCTCAGTGCAGCTGGAGGGGACCTGATCCATCAGGAGAGCTTCTACCAAATGGGTAGCGCCAACGATGCCCAACCACAAAGGCTGCACTTTAGAGCAACAGCACAAATGGTACCAGCCTGAACCACCTGTACATGTCTGGTGCCACTCAGTAGAGTCTGTCTGAGAGGCTTTGCTGGGGCTGCATTCCTCTAAGACCTCCCAATGGCTTCCACAAACAACCTCTGGGAAAGAACAAACCTACGGATCAGGACAGAATCAGAGATTGGTTTAGGTTGGAAGGGACCTCAAAGATCATCTAGATCCAAATCACCTCCCACTAGAACAGGTCACTCAAGGACTCATCCAACCTGGCCTTGAACACCTCCAGGGAGCTTGTGCAGCACAGAAGCACAGAATGTGATCTTTGATCACATTCTGTGCTTCTGTGCTCCACAACCTCCCTGGGCAACCTGTGCCAGTGTCTCACCACCCTCACTGTAAAGAACTTCCTCCTAACATCCAAATTCAATCTCCCCTTTGCCACTTTAAACCCATTCCTCCTCCTCCTCTCATGACAAGCCCTTGTCAATAGTCCCTCCCCAGCCTTCCTGCAGCCCCCTTCAGATCCTGCAAGGCCACTCCAAGGTCTCCTGGAAGCCTTCTCTTCTCTACAACCTCCCTGGGAAACCTATGTCAGTGTCTCACCACCCTCACTGCAAACAACTTGTTCTTAGGTTGGGGACTGAGCTGTTAGAGAGTACTGAATGGGAAAAGGACCTGGGGGTCCTGGTGGGTGGAAGGTTGAGCATGAACCAGCAATGTGCTCTGGTGGCCAAGAAGGCCAAGGGCATCCTGGGGTAGATTAGAAGGGCTGTGAGTAGTAGGTCCAGAGATGTTCTCCTGTCCCTCTGCTCTGCCCTGCTGAGGCTGCATCTGGAATATTGTGTCCAGTTTTGGGCCCATCACTTCAAGAAGGACCTCAGAGAACTGCTTGAGAGAGTCCAGCACAGAGCCACAAAGATGCTGAAGGCAGTGGAAGATCTTCCTTAGGAGGAGAGCCTGAGGGAGCTGGGACTGTGCTGCTGGGAGAGGAGGAGCCTGAGGGGGGACCTCAGCAATGGTTAGAAAGACGCAAAGGTGAGTGGCAGGAGGCTGGACTTTAGGGTGGGCAAACAGTGATTAGCTCAGTGCAAGCATCCAGGCAAGGGCTCTGTGTCATCAAAGATTGACTCCCACAGGGGTCAGTGCTGGGACCTGTTCTGTTCAAAATATTCACCAATGACCTGGCTGAGGGCACAGAGGGCACTGGCAGCAAGTTTGCTGATGGCACCAAGCTGGGTGGAGTGGTTGAGACACTGCAGGGTTGTGCTGCTATTCAGTGAGACTGGGACAGGCTGAGGGTTGGGCAGGGAGGCATGGAATAAAGTTCAACAAGGGCAAGGGGAGAGGCTGGCATCTGGGAAAGAAGAACCCCAGGGAGCAGCATAGGCTGGGGACTGAGCTGTTGGAGAGCAGTGAAGGGGAAAGGGACTTGGAGGGTTCTGGTGGACGGAAGGTTGAGCATGAGCCAGCAATGTGCTCTGGTGGGCAGGAAGGCTGAAGCCAGGCTCTACTGGGTGATGCCCAGTGCCAGGACAAGGGCCAAGAGGCTCTACACTAGAGCAACACCCAGAAGAAAGGTAAACCAGCCCAGG
>WBNM01005738.1:0-19862 GCA_013399055.1 Ramphastos sulfuratus
AGCCTTAAACCAGCACAAAATGCAAAACTGGAGGAGATGGGGGATGACAAAAGCAGTAAGTATTTCTGAATGTGACTTCCTGAAGTATTTCACTGGATATTTCTGATAGAATTTTCAAGCTAGCATGTTCAATTACAGGAGTGATGCTCTTATGGAGATATTTTGTCTGTTAATCATTAAAATCACAAGATTTCCAGCACCAGCAAAGTGATAGCCTTTAGTTATACCAATGATCAATATTCCCTGGATGGTGTAATTTTTGCATACTGCAATGTGGTTTTCAGTTTGCAGGTGAACTGTGGTTGGTATTTATGGATACAGCACTGGTTTGGTTTTTAATATCTTTTTTAAAACCACTCTTGATGTCCTCCACAAAAAACCACAACATAGTACTTACATGGGAGCAAAGTTACATATTCCTTTTTCTTGAAAATACTTTGATCATGCCACAGTTACCCACTATTAAAGCAAATGTTTTCAAGATATAGTGACTTTCCCTGTTGGTTTTCATCTTGACTATTATAGTTGTTAAAGTGGTTCATTAAAATTTACAGTGAAACTTGAGAAAACATACCATAACTTCCTTGATCATGGCTAGATATTAGAAAATAGCCCTGCATTTTTCCCAACCTGTTGAAATATATCATCTTGGGTTTAAGCAAACTTTGTCCACTTAAATATCTTAACTTTTAAAGGGGCAAAAGTAGCTTAAAAAACACAGGCTTCAATGGACCTCTTAAAGATGTACTGGATTTCACTTTTACAGAAAACTATCAAATCTACATTGAAGTTGTTTGGCTTTCACAGACTCATATAACGGTTTGGGTTGGACGGGACCTTACAGATCATCTAGTTCCACCCCCTCTGCCATAGGCAGGGACACCTCCCACTAGTACAGGTTACTCAAGGCCTCATCCAACCTGGCCTTGAACACCTCCAGGGAGGGGGCAGCCACAACCTCCCTGGGAAACCAGTTCTAGTGTCTCACCACCCTCACTGGAAAGAACTTCCTCCTAACATCCAGTCTAAATCTTCCCTCTGCCAGTTTAAACCCATTGCTCCTTGTCCTGTCATTGCAAGACCTTATAAATAGTCCCTCCCCAGCCTTTCTGTAGGCCCCCTTCAGATATTGGAAGGCTACTACAAGGTCTTCTCTACTACAAGCCTTCTCTTCTCCATGCTGAAGAGCCCCAACTCTCTCAGCCTGTCCTCATAGCAGAGCTGCTCCAGCCCTCTGAGCATCTTCGTGNGAGGGAATGAATAACATGTGGCCAGACAGTTCGATCCCCTGTATAAATATGTGCTACTTTCTGCAATAAATGGGCGATCTTGGGTGTATCATATTGGTACTGATGGTTGTCTCATCTTGCGTCACCCTTCACCCCGTTCCTAGCGGCCTCGGGGCATGCATTCCATTCCGCATCACCTGGTGACCCCAACATCTGATGACCCCAAAGTTCACGACACGCGACATTCTGGTGACCCCGACCTTCAGGGTACACAACAGACTGTGCCACACAGCTTGGTGTCATCTGCAAGCTTGCTGAGGGTGCACTCAATTCCTCTGTCCATGTCATTGACAAAGATGTTAAACAGCACTGGTCCCAGCACTGACCCCTGAGGGACGCCACTTGTCACTGGTCTCCAGGTGGACATTGTGCCCTTGATCACCACTCTCTGTGTGCAACCATCCAGCCAATTCCTTATCCAGCAAGTAGTCCACCCATCAAGTCCATGTTTTTCCAGTTTGGTGACCAGGATGTCATGTGGGACAGAGTCAAATGCCTTACTCAGGTCCACGTAGATGACATCAGTTGCCCTTCCCTTGTCCACTGTCACTGTGACTTCATCATAAAAAGCCACTTTCTTTGGTGCTAAGTCTCAGCAGAGAAAAGGTCTGTAAAATGCTTGTGGTTTGAGTTTTTTCTTCCTTCCTCCATTTGACTATTTGCAGTTGAATATTGATTTTGGATTTTCTTAATATTTAACAAATTGTAACAATGTCTTTTACTAATTTAAAGCACCTACTTAAATCAAAGCACCTACACAGATGAATAGTTCTCTTAAGGCAAGTTTGCAGATTATTTTCATGGTGCAAAAATCTTCCTTTTAATAAAAAAGCAAATTTCCACTCGAGTGGGTAGAGATATCCAGAAGGGAAATGGGACTCACAATTTTATAAGTGGCTTTACACATATTTGTATTTCTCAGAAAGCTTATGTGCAGATCTTATTTCACATGCAAGTGAAGTAAGGGCTGGAGGACTGTGTTCTACCTGCCATTGTTAGCATAATTGCCTTCAGTAAATCAGATAGCTTACTCCCTTCACAAAGGAATACCATTAACCAAATGTTTCTAATTACTGACAAGACTTGTTGCTGCTAAAATAAGATTCAGAGGGAAACAATAAAAGCCACTCAACTAACTAACACACAGAGAATAACAAAGTCCAGGATATATATTGAAATATGACTCAATACTCTTCCAACCCTCTTTAAACTCATTTAAAAGACAATCATCTCTGATGCTTCAACAGTACACAATTCTATCAAGATTTTTTGACCAGGAATAGATGATCCAGCGTGCAGTTGACCTTGTGCAGGGAAAGCAATAAAAGAATGTGCTAGAAACTTTGATTTCAGTGCTAAGCTGGTATGACAACCCTGAAAAAATAGCATACTTTAATTAATAGTTCTATGTCAAAGACATTGGCCAAATAATGCATTATCTTCAGCAAAAGTTAACACAAAAACTGTTTTATATTCTTGTAACTTGTACTTACAAGTTCTGTGTTTTATTAATCTTCAAAACTTGGTAAATTCAATTTTTTTTTTAATGTGAAAGAAAACACTTTATTTTAGCAGTGGATGAAAACCACAGTAAAGTATGTGAAAACAAAGGTATGTATAAATTACAGCTCTGTGTCAGTAGTACTAGTGGATTATTCTGTTTACATATAGTAATGTATTTATTCAATTCCTTCAGATTTTTGTTATTTAGTTATTTTATTATGCTACTAATTGGCACCATAATAGGAAGCCACAGAGAAAAGAGAACAATTGAGTTGCACTACCCGAGGAAGTTCTGTTATGAAACCAGAAAACAGATGCTGCACATTTAAGTGTTGTTTGTACACCAATGACCCCTACTTTAAACAGTAGCTAGGGTTTGAAGATTAATGCTTGCTGTACTATTTTATTGTCTCATTGGCTTTCTGTACTGTGACAAAAGAAAAATGCATAATAATATATGGCCCAAAGGGTATGCTGCTTCATGACTAGGAGACATTAAAGAGATAAAACAGGAGGCACAAAGGAGGAAATGTACATGAAACAAACTAGGAGCTGTTAGAAGAAGATGTTAAAGAAAAACTGTTATTAAAGAAATCTATCTACACTGATCAGGCAACTGAAATCAAGCCATGACCAAGAGATGTCAATTACTATTGTGATTTGGTATACTTTTACAGTTTGAAATAAGATATAGCCCATGATAAGTATTTGATTTTTCTGCACATGTAAGTAAAAATAAACTGGCTGGAACAGAATGCCATCTGACTGAGATATGAGTGCTTTGATTGCTTGGACATAACCTGTACTCTTGTCAATGCACAGAGTGTATGAGATATTGTTTCCTTTGTAGTATTCCACTGAGGCTATCAATCTCAATATGCTTACAATGCAAGACTCTAGTTACAGCTTTGTTGTAAATATTATATAATTCCTGATTCATCCTCCCCAAGCTTATTGCAGTTTACGGAAGTGGGCTGAATTGTAATTTATTATGAAGACAGTCTTGAAATTGATAATACCTTTTCATAAAGGTAGAATGTTTTACTATTACCTGTAAGATACTAGTAGAATAATTATTAAAGACTAACAGATATAAATTAGTCTTCTGTAATTTCTTTCATCGCTATTTTAGCAGCATGATTACAAATTAAAGTAGTGCTGAATGCAACAGGTCTATTATCAAAAACCTGTTTCCTTTGTAAACAGTGATACCAGTAGACCTGTAGCTGGAGCATAAAAATCTTACCTTTAGATGAAAAGAATCTATACTTCTTGGGTCTTCAAAATGTAAGACTACCTGTTCTATTTAAATCTTCATAAATGCTTCTATTTTGGAAAAAAAAAATCTTAAAAGGTTCTGTCAAAGTATATTCCATATCATGTAGTTGTGTTGAAACATCTATTCAAGTGAGTCTTCTTCTCCAGAGACTTTCAAAACCCACCTGGATGCACTCCTGTATGGACTATCCTATGTGATCCCACTTTGGCAGAGGGGTTGGACTCAATGTTCTCTGGAGGTCTCTTCCAACCTCTAATATTCTGTGATTCTGTGAGTATATTCTCATATGCCTAAATCTGTACAATTAATCCATTAATAAATTTGCAGTTTACCCTTTTAAAAGTTCAGAAGTCTCAATCTGAGGGTAAGTGATATTCTTGCTGCAGCGGCTAAGAGCATTTTCAGTCTGCAGTTGCTCAGCAAGCCTCCAGATACCATCATTAGATCAAAGTGTTTTGTATTGTGTTATGTCTGTTAATATTCCTAGCACAGAGTTCCCTTGCATTTCTCTGTGCCCACTTATAGTTTCTAAGGAAGATGGATTTTTTCACTTCAGAGAGTGCTATCCCAAATTTGGAGGCAATCTGGATGGACTCCGGGGGACCAAGTGTCGTGAAGACATTTGATATCACTAGGACCAACATTATTCAAAAAACTGATCACTTCTGTGTTTGAAAAAGTCATTTCCACCAGACCACTCAAAAGAATTCTTACAGCAGTACTCAAAAAGTCAGGAATACAGTCCCAGGGGAAAAAAAAAATCACAAAACTACTGGGAATACAGAATCTTTCAACCATTTTCTAAGAAGGCAAATCTGTAACCACCTTCTTAAGGACATTACCACTATCTGTAGAGGTAATTTGCCTGTGATGCAGTCCAGAAGGATCTTAGTCAAGCTTTTACTTATAAAAAAGCTACAGCTGATTTGCTAAGGGCTGGTTCACAGGTTTGCCTTTCTTTGGTGTTTTGGGGTTTTTTTTTTTATGTTTTATTTGTTTTCCCAAAGTCACAGGATTGATTTAATCATGGTGTTACTCCTCTGTTTTTAAAGTCTTTCTGGATAATACCACTTCATAATTCAGTGCAGAGATGTGTTTGAGGTAACGTCATTTTCCCAGTTCTCTATGGAAGTCCAAAAGAAACGTATCTGTGGTTTCAGTTGATCTTATTCCTGTCATGCACTTCTTTCTCGGGTGTCAGTGGCATCTGGAAAAATGTAATGTCAGAAGTACCACTTTTTGATGAGTTTCAAAACCTAGTGAAAATTATTCCTACTCCAGCAAAGTGCTGTTGTCTCATGCATTAAATGATAAAAACTCAGAGCACTCAGCAGTAAAAGACAATTTGTAAGAATTTTGTTAACCTAGTCTCCAAGATTAAGAAATGCTTCATATCATTGAGGGGATATGCTCACTGATTCTGCTCCAGAAGCTAGGCTCAACTCTAAGTTTTGTTTAGGAACACATATGTTTATTGTACTCCTTTGGGTCTGGAAACCTTTGGTTTTGGTGCCACCCTGAGAACACTTGCTATGCTGTGATGTCGTGCAAAAGAAAAGATGTAGGGGACAAATTGGGGAATTAATTTCTCTGGCCAGCTAGTTGCAGGGATGCAACTGGAGAGGTAAGGCATAAAAGAAAGCATGAGAAAGGAGCCATACCTGAGAGTGTCTGTACTGAAGTTTGAGATTGGCCAAGTCAGTAAGTCTTTGAGCTGTATGCAGATATGAAGTAGGTGTCAAGCCAACTGCTGGAGAACATTAGATTTCCATGCCACCTCTTGCACAGGGTGTGAGCAATGATAGCTTCCTACAGATCATGTCCCCTGCTTTACTGTGAGATGACACAACTGAGGTTTCAAAGGGTAGAAAATAAAGCAAATTTAAAATTAATTCTAGAAGTTTAGCTTTGTATACTAGATAAGCCAGTAATAAAATAAAAAAGGCTTTTCCAATGGTTCTTAAGATATTCAGGTCCAGTGTTTAAGTGATGAATTGTGTGATGGGTAAACCACACAGAATTACAAAACTTCAAAGGAACTTTGGTCTGAATTTTATATGGCAAACAAATTTATCTTTCATTAGTACTAACAAACCTAAGGAATTAGTCTTGCATATCTCCTTCTAGATGTGTTACTGATCATCACTCCACTAGCACATTTCTGGTCTGATCATGAATCTTTTCCATTTGTGTTTTCTTTCCTGATTCTGTGTGACCTACTGACTAAGGTTCAAGGGAGGCCTTCCAGGCACTGCTTCTAAAAGCATCTGAGTGTTTACCTCTGGCCAAGTAATATGTATTCATTCTTAGGAACCCTCTATGAGTTTATTGTAAGAAAAATGAAGCCCACTTTTACAGTTATCATAAATAATGTATCTGAAAAAAATGGTGATAGATCATCCTGCCCAAAAGAGATGTTCCATTGTAAAGCTAACATGAGAAAAAAGATCATCCATTATGTAACAAAATTCATTGTAATTTCCCCTTTAAATAAAAAATAGTGAGACTATACACAGTACTTCAAAGCAATTCATCATGTATTACTTCAGATAAAATTGAAATGTCTAACATGAGTAAAATGAGTTTTTACCCTCTTGAGCAGGAAGAAACTATCAAATATTTTACTGTAATAATTTTCATGCATAGGAACAGATCATACTAGAGTGGCTTAGATCTGCTTTTCCCTCAAAGCAAAACACTGCCTTCCTTATCCATTATGCTCTACTTCCTTCAGCTGTGTTTCAAAATGTAAAGTAATTGAGCTTAAGATGTCTGTAATTTTACTGACTGATATCAAGCTAGGCTGTGATAACTAGCAACCTGACAGCATGTGTAAGCCCTTGATAACCCAGACACACATCACCTATTAGGGGAGATTTAGACTGGATGTTAGGAGGAAGTTCTTTACAGCGAGGGTGGTGAGACACTGGAACAGGTTGCCCAGGGAGGTTGTGGATGTTCCCTCTATGGAGGTGTTCAAGGCCAGGTTGGATGAGGCCTTGAGTGACCTGTACTAGTAGGAGGTGTCCCTGCCTATGGCAGGGGGTTGGAACTAGATGATCCTTGAGGCCCCTTCCAACCTTACTATTCTATGATTCTATGATTGTCCCTACCCTTAAAATCTCCTCTTTAGCATGATCTTTCTGGGCTTCTTCAGTGAATCTCCAGACGTTGCAGAAGGTTGTCTAAATGCAAAATTACTGATCTGTAAAAAGTTCTGCTTTTGCTTTAACATGATTGTTGTGGTAGGCCTAAACAGGCCAAGTTAGGCTTGTGAATGTCCTGGCTTATGCAGACATGTTTTTCTGCTCTCTCTCCTTCTGTTTTAGGGAGAACAACCGCAGGAAAAGGNGAGTTCTGTTAATGTATATATTTAATAGTTATTTCCAGATCCTGTTATAACCTGTATATAGTTTCCATAACATTGCAAAGAGCCTGTTATTATTGTTATTATTATTGTTAGTATTGTTATTAAATGGTGGTCGGGGTGGTGCGAGTTCCGATTATTTAATATTAATAAACTACATATTAATATTTTTATGATATCGTCTCGCAGTAGCTAGTTGCCCCTTCCGTGACAATGATTTTTATCTGAATTGTCTTTTCACCTCTTGGGTTTATCATTTCAAAAATTTAACATTAAGCTACAACATAGCACACATGTATTTTCAGGCAAATATTGTGGTTGGCAGCAGTTTCTCAGTGGCTCAGTGCGTAAAGATATGTTGTCCTGTGATGTCATCAGTTTATTCCTGACAAGTTCATTTGCCCTATTGCAGGAAAAAAATACATAAAATTAAAAGCCAGGAAAATGTTTTCTTTTCTCCCTAGAAACAAAACAACAAAATTGTATTTGTTGCCACAATCCAGGTCTCTCCAATATTACATTAAAGTAGCTCTGCAATTCAAGAATTTTAAACCAATAAAACTAAAGGAGAAGGACCAAAACCTCCTACTTTAATAGTCTTAAAATAATAATTACTGTACCTGAAGACTGAGAGAGTTGGGTTTTTTTGGTTTTTTTTCACAGCTTAATACCTGGCAATTTACTGTATGTGACCATATGGGATTGCAAAGCTAGCAGTTTAAAGGAATGATATTTCTTATCTTCATTGTATTTAGTCATGGAGTTGAATCACTGTTTTGTAGGAGACCCAAATGAAACTTTAAGATTTCAGCTCTCACATTTGCTGATGAAAATTACCAGGAAAGAGAAAAATATCTCTAAGTATTCATCTACAATTTTCATCTAAATCTTTTGCAGATGTGCCTGTAAGGAAGGGTAAAAGGAAGGATAGTGAATTTGTCCACAGAAAATGCTCTGCTCATCTTTTTGAGGGAGCTATTTCCTTACTGTCTGAAGTTGTAATCTTGGGAAGATCGTTCTTCGAGTGATGCCTCATTTATGCAAAAATATTTTAAGAATAGACTTCTGATGGCTGTTCACATAAAGGAGGACTGTGGGAATCTGAAAGGTAGGATTTGGAGAGATTCTTTTTTGAAAAAAATATTGTCCCATGTGAATGCTTTATTACTTTCAAGGTCATTAGAACTACCCTCCCTATGATACACCTTATATCAGATCAAGATTGGCTCAGAGAAATCCAGAATATCTCTTTCAGTGATTCTTATTAATATCTAACTATTATTGCTTTAGAAACTTGAAAACTGCCCTAGAGCATTTTCTCTATAGTCTAATAAATTGTGGTTTAAACCACTTAAAAATCATATAGTGAGACAAAGGAAAAGGTACATTACATAAGGGAGAGTAGTTCCCAATGCAACAGGTGTGGGTTTTTTTCTCATTCACCTTCATATAATACATTCCATATAGATAGGCATGGTGCTGAAAAACCTGCCAGACTATATATCATACCTGTGAATTAATGAGATGATCCTTTCCACTGGTTCAGAAAGAGGCACCACACACTGCTACCTCAAGAAGGTTTAATATGTGGAACAATCCTTTCTTTGTCTTCATCTCACCAGTTTTACTATCTCTGGTCCTTCAAATTCTCACTTTTTCATAAGATTAGCCTACAGAACCTTCATAGAATAATCCAAGCATGTGTAGAGGAAGACTATGCAAAGTGAAGGAGTTGTGACTGTTGTTGTTGTTGTTGTTCAGGGTTTTTTGTTAGGTTTAGACCAAACAAAAAAGAAAAAACTAAACCAAAACAAAAAACCAACAACCAAACACAACAAGATGGAAGTAGAAGGAACCCTTAACATCCTCAATATTAGCTTTGTGGTAGGAGGATTTACTAAAATGCAGGACAGATGGATTTTTTCCCTTCTCTGCCTGGGGAAGTGCTAATTTTCCATAACTATCCTTTAGACTTTTCTCTACCTTGCAGAAAAGAACTTGTGTTTCTTCAGGCTAGGAAGAGGGAGTAAGCAGACTCATACCTCCCTAGCTTGATATTTACAACAATCTCTCTGCAAATGGGTTGTTTTTATCAGCTGACATTCACGTAAGATATTTAAAATGCCTCCTAATACTGCCTTGGCAAGGCCATAAACACATTTTGCTTGATGTACTCATAGTGTTCAAACCATCATACATAATTACTTTGCATCTGTGAGTGTGGTGGGTTTGAGAAATTATCCCCTCAAATAAAAGTTACCAGACCAGCTCAGACAGCTTGGAAGTGTGACAAAGCTATATTTTACAGCAAGCTAAATTTGCAAGCATACTGTCCCAGTTTGAGGCCACAAGCTACCCAGGACTGGAGGACAGAAGTGCCACTTAGTCCTTTTGAAGAGTGAGAATGAAGATACTGCACACTAATCAGGAGTTTAAAGAGAGATTCTATTTTCAGGTGCATATATGTAAAAGATAATCAGGTCGAATGGATACATCCGCAAGTCTATCAGGCTAAAATCATCCAGAATCCTCCACTCCTTCCACCCTCAGCAGGCCAAAACTGCCCTCTCCACCTCCCCAGCTCAGGCTTACAAGGCCTCAGCAGGCTGCATGACACAGCTCAAAATTCCCTGCCAGATAGAAGCCATCTCCCCCTGTTGTAGAGCACTACAAATTCCTTCCTTCTTCCTCCCCGCCCCCTCCCATCCATCTCCGGGGGGTTTGAATGGGAAGGAGAAGATGGCACAAAAAAGTGCTTCCCCGCCCACTGCGGGCTTGAAGGGGGAACAGCAAAAGGCACCTTCCTCCACATGTGTACTGGCCCACGCTGGGAATCAGGTTGGTGGCTGGCTGGGCTCTTCGGCAGTGTAAAATGGCAAATGGACACTTTGTCTGGAAAAGCATAAATAGAGCAAGGGGAAAAGGCACGAAGTTCCTGCCTTGACAGAGCTCCCGACAGGACAGGTTCCTGCCCTGACAGAGTTCCTGACAGGACAGGTTCCTGCCTTGACAGAGCTCCTGCTGTGACAGAGCTCCTGTTTTGGACCATCTCCATTTTTGGATGGCTCCTACCCTTTCACATGTCTCTCGTTTTTTCCACTGTCTCTGCTTTTGGTGTTCTCCCCACTTTTCTGTGCAAATTTACAGGCTTGGCAGGTCCTTGGGTCCGTTTGAGAGAACTGCTGGTGGCATCTGTACCCAGCTGCTCTTGGACCATAGCGCAGCCTTCATTTCCTGGCTGCTATTCGGAACTGGGGAAGACCCTAGCAGTTTGCCTCTCCCCTGCTGAGGCAGCATCACTTCCACAAACCCCTGTCTTGTGGAAGCCGTGTCTTGAGACACTTCTGAGTGTGGTAGCTTTTCCATCCCCCTTCAACTTATGCCATTTTTATCCACAATTGGATGTTTCTTGCAGCCTCAGAAAGCAGCTGAGCCATAGAGAAATCCATCAAGGGATCATCTCCAATTTCCTATCTTACCTCTGTGAGTAAAGCCTGCTGTTCCTTAATTCTCTGCTCAGCCTGATTGATAGTAGAGTAAACTGTGTTTGCAGCTTAGCCTTTTCCATGTTCTGACTTCCTAAATCTCTAAATTTGCCCATAGCATCCTGTGAAGAATTCTCAACTGAATTAGAGCCTGTAAATAAATGAAACTACATAGTTTGGGAGTGGGAAATAAAGTATTTTCAGGGAAATAAAGTAATTCTATTTTTATAATTCCTGACTCAGCCACATCAATTCCCTAGCTCCATGACAGCCCCACACAAACCATGAGATAAGGAAGGATGCCACTCTTCCCAGAGGAAAGAAGTGAAGGGAGGAAAGGCAGGGAGGGGAAGGAACTGATATCAGCCAGGCACTGCCTTATAAGCTGTGATACTGGAAAGATGCATAGAATAACATTATTACAACATCCTAGGATAACCAGGTCTGTACCCTGGGATGGGACTTGGTCTCTGTGGTTTTCTTAAGGGAACCTGGGACCCCCTCAAACTACCACACATATATACAGAATATATTTACATGTATTTACAATTGCATATAATTTAGAAATAATACAGAAATCCAATCCTCACTCCCTTGGACAAAGAAAGCTCTCAAGAGAACAATGCCACCTCCTTCTCTCCCCCGAGAGAGAGAACCAGCAAGATCTCACCTGTTATCTGGTCAGTCAAGGTTAGTATGCAGTCATGCACAGAGGAGCAGTGGACGAGGTGGAAGGTAGAAAGTAAAGGGACCAAAGAGTGAGAAATTGTTTACATACTGGCTTTTTGTGCCTCTTAGCAAGCCAACAAATGATAGAGACTTTATCATTATTTTCTTTTTACAACCAATGCCCTGCTCATTCACTACATATTCAAAAGAATGTCCAGAAAGTTCCTCTCTCTTGTTTATAATTTAGAACCAAAATAGAGAATTAGCTCTTAAACTGCTACAGTGAGCTATTTAAAAGCCCAGTATTCTAGCACAACCTGATGACAAAATGAAGAAAAAGGAATTTACTTTGATGATCTCAAAATGTGAGATGCCTGGATGAATTAGCGACATGCTTCCCTATGTTGTAATAACATGATGTCATCATTATATTTACTTGAAGTAGTGGAAGTTCTGGTTCAAAGGCTGCTGAATAATTGACATGAACCTCAACAACAATGTGCATGGTTGCATCATGAAGGGGTTCCTACAGAAACAACTTTTTAAGCAACTGTATATGCACTGCAAAATAAAGTACATGGATTCAACCTTATATAACTAGACCATTATATAACGTGTTGCTGTTTCTGCAGAAAGCAAATGGAGCAAAACAGTTTATCTGATATTCAAGCAAACTAGTAAGACTGTTTCTGTGTATTTAATTATTGCTTTTATGGAATCTTGTAAATGGCAAGCAATAGACAATAAAATTGAATTCACAGTCTCCAGAACATCTGCCAAAATTGCCATAATTGCTCACAGCCAGGGAAATGTTTCTTGTTGCATGATTTAATCTCTGATTTGCATTGCAGAGGTTAGTCAAATTTTATTCTTTCTTCAGTCTGTGCTTTTTTCAAGTGGAAATGTTTCAAATGTCCAAAAATGTGACTTCTTGTTATGTCCAGTCTGCCTTCTCTTCCTAGTATGCCTGATCTTATTCCAATTACCAAATTGCATTTTTATCAAAAGGCAATTTATAGAAAGAACCTGTGTCTCATTTTGAAAGTGAAGAGCAATTTAACACTGCAGTAATAAGGACAGACTTTTAAACTTTCATCAAGGCAACTACAAGTAATTCAATTGCTGCATGTGCAAAGAATTTCTAACAAGACTAATTAACATATGTTTATTTCTAATTTCTCCACTTTTCACCTATCCACATGGAATTTTTTACTAAAGTTTGTTAGAACAGCTAAGAAAGCAAACAATTCTTAAAAGCAGCAAACCTGACTGCTCACCCTGAACAATCAATTTGTATGTCTTTGCCAAAACTGTAGAGGGTCCAAACTGGTTTTGCCCTCACTGCTAATTTGTTTTGCTCCCATTTTGTTTATCAGCATTGTGGTGGGTTTGCATCACTTAGAGTTTTCAATTTACCTCCCAAAGGTAAATCACATCACTACTCAGAATTTTGGAAGTAAAATGAAATTATTATTTACAGTGTAGGGTAAATACAAAAGGTAATAAACATAAATAAATATACAACTAGACAATAATCCAGCTAGCCCTCCAGGGCAAAATCCAGGGACTCCCTGGACCAAAGTTGTTTACCAGCTAAGACAATATTATCTCTTCCCCACTCCCAATATTACCAATAGCCAAAACAAATGACCAGCACAGAGCAGGTAAGGCCAGAAGGGACATAATCAGTGAGAAAAACAAACAAGCAAGAGAAAGAACACTCTGAAACTCAGATTGTACAGAAAAATAGCAAACCAATGAAATGAGTTAAATATATCTTTTATGTTCTGTTCAGCCCCTTTTGGGATGTATTCTCAAATTCTCTCAAAAACCTTACAGTTTAGGACCCTAGTCTTAAAACTATAACAAGTATAATCCTCTGTGGATATGTTTCACTTCCATTTAATGTCACTTAATAGATGAAATGGCATTTTGGAACAGCACACCAGAAAAAGGACCAGTTCAAAAGTCATTAATCAACATCAGTTCACAGATTGTATAATTGTTGGAAATAACCAGCTACCCAATTCATTTCCTGCTTTGGTATGGCCAGTTTCTCCCTATTTAGAGACACAAATGCCAAAGCAATGGTGTATAAACTTTTACCCATTCCTGACTCTTGTGTGTGGGCTTGGGACAAGCCCTTTGCTGGAGCAGCTTACCTTCTGCCATCTCAGAGAAACAGTGGTGAAAGCAGAGCAAATGAAACCTCAAATTCCCTGTGGCTGAAACACAGATGTTATACTTTAGGTATAACCACTGGGTTTGTGTTAAAGATCTGAGAGTAAAAGTATGGACAGATGATACATATGGGTATGAAAAAGGGGGGAAGTATACATGGTATATGCTTTCACAAATCTAAATTATAAAATAATTATTTTCTCCAAATCCTGGTAACACAGAGCTCTGTTCATGGTTCTCCAAGCAGTACCCTCTGCACCAAAAAAATAGCTGCAGGTTACTTTATTATCAGAAGATCCCTGGAATAAGTGGGATCTCTGAAGTGTAAGGAAGAAAAAAACAGCATTATATCTTCCCTGACTTTTCAAAATGAAAATATATAAAGAAAACCCAAAAAGGAAAGTAACAGAGCTAAAAGCTGAAAATAGCCAAGTAAGAACCAGAGGGCTGAGTGTGACACGGCTGAGAGAGCTGTGATTGTTCAGGCTGGAAAAGAGGAGGCTCTGGGGAGACCTAATAAGTGACCTTCCAGTACCTGAAGGGGGCCAATCACATCCTGGGCTGCATCAAGAGCACCATTGCCAGCAGATCCAGAGAGGTGATTCTGCCACTTTGCTCTGATGAGACTTCACCTGGAGTACTGCATCCAGATCTGGAACCCTCAATATAGGAAAGACATGGACCTGATGGAGTGAGTCCAGAGGACAGCCACGAAAATGATCAGGGATTGGAGGACCTCTGCTGTGAGGACAGGCTGAGGGAGCTGGGGTGGTTCAGCCTCAAAAAGAGGCAGCTCTGGGGAGACCTAATAGCAGCCTTCCAGTACCTGAAGGGGGCCTACAAGAAGGATGGAGAGAGGCTGTTTACAAAGGCCTGCAGTGACAGGACAAGGGGCAATGGCTTCAAACTAGAGAAGAGCAGATTTAGATTGGATGTTAGGATCAAGTTCTTTACTATGAGGGTGGTGGAACACTCTAACAGGTTACCCAGGGAGGTGGTTGAGGTCCCCATCCCTGGATATATTCAAGGTGAGGCTCTGTATAGCCTGATCTAGTTGAGGATGCCCCTGCTGACTGCAGAGGGGGTTCGACTAGATGACCTTCTGAGGTCCCTTCCAACCCAGACCATTCTATGACTCTATGCTATTGTTGTTTCTTAGGTGCATTCCCTTGTGGCCAAAACTCAGATCTCTTAAGACAACTTGTATAGAAGGGATATTGTATGAATTTCAAACCTATTCTATGACATTTTGAGTATCTATCTCAAGGAATGGCTAAATAAAATCACTATGGTTAAATGTAATTAGGCATTTATTGTCCTTTACTCAAAGGAGTAATTTATTTCCAATTATTGCAAAGGCTATAGAGAGCCCTAGATGTTTTTTCTCTAGGAAAAGCTTCTGCAGCTCAGTCTAACACTAGGAAAAATATACTATTGCTCTTTTTAAGAAAATGATTTTAAAAGTCTCATTTGGCTTTGTTTATACTTGATATTTGTAGAGATCCAGGCTGTCTCACCTTGCTAAGGTGGGCAAAGCTAAGCAAGGAAATCAATAGAATCAGTAAGTCCCAGTTTGGTCTCCCAGGCAATACACTTTGTCTCCATACAAAGTTTTCTATTGCTGGTGTTGTCCTGCTCACATATATGAAGAGTGGATTTATTTTTATATCCTCATTGGAAACTGTTAAAAAGAAAGTAAATATTTTTGTACCCAATGGGAAAGAAAAAAAAATAAATCATCTCCATTTACTCTTCTCAGGTGCTAAAATGTTTTCCTTATAGGCCATAGCATTACCAGGAAGCAAAGGAAACAAAGCTTACTGCATGCCAGTAAAATACTTCTCCTGGGAACATAATTTCAAGAACATCAGTGGCTCCAGAGCTGCATCCTTACAGATCATATAATCATAGAATCAACGAGTTCTGCACAAGAGTCAGAGTCAGCCAAGGAAAACAAACAGCGTTGAGCAGGCAGGCACGAGATTGAGAGATCCAAAACATACATCAAGAATAAACTACACTTGTATTCTTTTATCAAACTACATTAAATAATATCAACTGCCTCTTCTTTTACTGAGGTTTTCTCAGGAGGTAGTAGCATATGTAGCATATATACATATATGTGAAGTCACAGCGACAGTGGACAAGTGGCAATTGATGTCATCTACCTGGACCTGAGCAAGGCATTTGACTCTGTCCCACATGACATCCTGGTCACCAAGCAGGAAAAACATGGACTTGATGGGTGGAGCACTGCTGGATAAGGAATTGGCTGGATGGTCGCACACAGAGAGTGGTGATCAAGGGCACAATGTCCACCTGGAGACCAGTGCCAAGTGGTGTCCCTCAGGGGTCAGTGCTGGGACCAGTGCTGTTTAACATCTTTGTCAGTGACATGGACAGAGGAATCAGTGCACCCTCAGCAAGTTTGCAGGTGACACCAAGCTGTGTGGCACAGTCGACTTGCTAGAGGGCAGGGATGGCATCCAGAGGGACCTGGACAGGCTGGAGAGGTGGGCCCAGGCCAACCTCATGAAATTCAGCAAGGCCAAGTGTAAGGTCCTGCACCTGGGTAGGCACAATCCCAAGCACAAATCCAGGCTGGGTGGTGAATGGCTGGAGAGCAGCCCTGAGGAAAAGGACCTTGGGGTCTGGGTTGATGAAAAGCTCAACATGAGCCTGCAGTGTGCGCATGCAGCCCAGACAGCAACCGAGTCCTGGGCTGCATCAAGAGCAGCGTGGCCAGCAGGGCAAGGGAGGGGATTCTGCCCCTTTACTCTGCTCTCGTCAGACCCCATCTGGAGTACTGTGTGCAGTTCTGGAGCCCCCAGCACAGGAAGGACATGGAAGTGTTGGAGCGGGTCCAGAGGAGGGCCACAAAGATGATCAGAGGGCTGGAGCAGCTCTGCTATGAGGACAGGCTGAGAGAGTTGGGGCTCTTCAGCCTGGAGAAGAGAAGGCTTCGAGGAGACCTTATAGTAGCCTTCCAGTATCTGAAGGGGGCCTACAGGAAGGCTGGGGAGGGACTATTTATAAGATCTTGCAATGACAGGACAAGGGGCAATGGGTTTAAACTGGCAGAGGGAAGATTTAGACTGGATGTTAGGAGGAAGTTCTTTCCAGTGAGGGTGGTGAGGCACTGGAACAGGTCGCCCAGGGAGGTTGTGGCTGCTCCCTCCCTGGAGGGGTTCAAGGCCAGGTTGGACAAGGCCTTGAGTGACCTGTACTAGTGGGAGGTGTCCCTGCCTATGGCAGGGGGTTGGAACTAGATGATCCTTGAGGTCCCTTCCAACCTTACCATTCTCTGATTCTATGATATCAGTAGGACAGACACTTCTGACATTCAGCTGATCATTATCACCAGAGGCACAGAGTAACAGGTGTGGAGTATCCTGCAGGTATGTGAACAACATCAGATGTGTGGAACTACCGCAAAGTCTAGGCAAAGGATTTCTGTTGCGAGGATACAGTGTTGCCATATCAAGAGACACACACTTCTATTTCATCTGAAACCTTTATTGTACATCCTATAAAGAAGTAAAAATGCTCTAAGAAAGAAAAGTCAGAATTGTCAATGCCAGGAGAATCCAAATGAAAGATGCATTTGGAGGGAAAAAAAAAAAACCAAATATAAGAAATGTATTTCATAGATGTCTATAAGGTATCCAAAATAGTACTTCTTTTGACTGTGAAGGCTAATACTCCTGTTTTCCTGTACTATCCCACATTAAAATTTGTACTTTATGCTGGTTGCTATTTCTTTAGAGCAAACAAGATACTTGCTAATTCTAGGAAGCTACAGGGAAAAGCCTGATAAAAAGCAGGCAATAGCATCCATGGAAAACAGGCATGTGAATATAAAGCAATAAGAACATGAATTGCTTTGCTTTGAGATTCACTTTCCACAGAGTTTCTGTAGTGGAGGGGTAATTAATTAATGTGACATGATATTTTTAAAAAATAATATTGATTATTAATATTAAATATTCAAAACTATTGCCACTCCAATCACTAATTTTAATAATAACAGGTTCTTTGCAACAGTTATGGAAATTTATATACAGGTAATAACAGGATCTAGAAATAACTAGTAAATATATATAACATTATTTGAACTCAATTGAACTGGCAGAGAAGGCTTTGTGGTTAGTGAACCACTTGTGGTCAGTACTCCGCTTGCTCACTAGATGGACTCAAGGAGCTCCTTTCTGCTTATGGCAGAAAACAACGGTGAATTACAAGAGGCTTTAAGTGTTTACTCAAAAAATATTGTCTCCCTACTAACAGGGCTGGCTACAGGTTCAGACAGTACCCAAACGCTTTCAGGGAATTCTTGTCATCTGCTGAGACTTCTGGTTCTTCCTGGGCTGCTGGGGAAANATACAACCCGAGACTAATGGGCCTTTGGACACAGAATAGCCAATCAGAATGGCAGTTAGCCAAGCTTGACCATATTAGGTGAAGCCATAGGCTTGCTTTACCCTTTTTAGGGCAGAGCACAGGCCTTGCACAAGGCATGCACAAGCTGAACCTATGTGTACCTTGTTTACCACAGGATGCAAAGGGCTAGGGTCCCCAGACTCAGTGCCTCCAGGTTGTTTGTCCTCTTTCCCATAGTTGCTTCTCCCCAAAACAGAGAGAGGGAGAGCCGAAAAACATGTATGGGCAAGCTAGGACATGTATAAGCCTGTTTTGGTCTGCTTAGACCTACTGCGACAGTGACACTGACAGAAGCTTAAAATGGTGTTGCCAAGGTGGGGAGGCAGAAACTTAATCTACTTTTAAGTAGTCAAATAATCAAACTTTAATCCAGGAGATCCATCTCTCAATCCCAGATCTATGGCAACTTTTTATTCACCCAAACTTTTTTTTCTGTAAAATGGGAATGGTGGCACTTGAACCCTGTCTTTTCTCTACCTTTTCTGTCCATGCTTGCTGTTCATTTCACATACTCTTTAGAGCAAGAGTTATTTTTTTACTATCATTCACTAAAAACACCCAGCATAATAGGTGACTGGGTTTGGTTCAGATTTTACCAGTGCTGCTGTGAATAGAAATAGCAGCAGAAATCACAGACAGGGAGATTATTAATGGTGAACTTTGTGACAGTGGTGGGGGGCAAGAGGCACAGATGCCAATCTAATTAACGGTTGAACTTGGGCATTCACAAACACTTGTGGACAATTGGGATAGCAGTATCTTAATCCTATTGGAATGAAGAAATCTTGCATATCTTACCGTCTCTAAAATTGTTTACCTACTGCATAGTTACCTATAGAGCCCAAGCAAAGTCCATAGTTTGCATCATTTCATTTGTTATTACGGTAACAACAAGTATCTTCTAGCTCTCTACAAAGCAAAATCAAGATGTCATGTCTCAGGTCACACCAAGCTTCAGAGACTGTGAAGAGATGTTTCTAAGCCTCAAAGTTAATGGTAAATCTCAGACCTGTCATCTGTTGTTCATCTGCAATGCAAACGTTCTGCTGCATGACTACTTCAGTCTCAAAGAGTGATTAACTCTAGCAAGTTTACAGCTTCACCATTCTACTGCCCTCTTCTGTGCAGTTGCTAAACCTTGAGGCCAAAGCTTACAAATATCTGCAACAGTGTGGTAATGATTGAAAGATCATTCCCTACTGAATGTCCTGCCACCTAAATTAAGGCTGAGCCAAACTGAGATTCTGCACCCAGACCTTTGCAGTTCCAGCTCAGTTTGCTAACAAAAGCCTTCTCACAGTGCCTTATATAAAAACCTTAACACACAAAGGAAAAGAGAAAAAAGAGAAAACAAAACCAAAACAAACAAAAAACCCAAAAACAAACACAAAAACAAAACAAAACAAAGAAAGATGCATAACAAAATTTACAATGAAGTATTTCTGTATGAATTTTAATTGGTTTTAACAGTGATAGAATAAATCACAGAATCACAGAAACATTCAGATTGGAAAAACCCCTCAGGATCATCAAGTCCAATCAATAACCCTACTCTACAATGTTCACCCTAAACCATATCCCCAAGCACCACATCCAAATGACTTTTAAATACACCCAGGGTTAGTGTGGGCAGCCCATTACAATGCCTG
>WBNM01005739.1:0-21395 GCA_013399055.1 Ramphastos sulfuratus
AACAAAACCACAAATAAACCCAAACCGACAAAACATCACCAACAAAAAATCCAGGACTACTGAAACAGCTTTCCCTCGTAGATGATTTTAGCTGAGACGACATTGCTGCTGATGTAATAAAATTAGTATAAATACTCCCATGTAAAGATCAGACAGTTAATGCAATTTTTGACTTGTCATCAAGGAGAAACGGTGAACGGATATACTAAAGATATGCAGATAACAGATATATACTAACAGATATATACTAAGAGATATGCCTTTGCTATCCACACTGGGGTCTACTGACACTGACAGTATATGCCAAGGAATGCCCCCTCTGCTGAAAGCCCATTCTTCTTCCCTCTTACCAGAAATCATTAGTGCCAAAGGAGAGCTTTCCAGGGCTCGCTCAGAAGTTGCAATATTAACTCTTATCACACTTCTCTCTGGCAGGTTGCTTTTAGAAGAGTTAGAGTGGAAATCTTGGAAAAGGTAGGTAGGATTTACAGTAGCAATGCAAAATGTGACTGGTCCTCATGGGAGAATGCAAAGCATGTGCCAGCAGACACTACGCCCACATTTTGTGGCTTGTGTTTCTGAAGTAAGGGTCATACAACTTCCTGTGAGACTCTGACAGCACAGGATTTACCAGTGCTGCCTTTCTACACCTCCTTTTATTTCCCAATAAATACAAAGCGTTTGGATAAGGTTAAGAATTTACTTAAGCTGATGAAGCCTTAGAAGTTGTTTGTCTTCCCATTTGTCCATGAGTAAAGAAGATGAGACACCACATTAGAGAGGTGAAGCCTCCTGCTGTAAGAAATGCATGAAGCTAAAATACTAGATTGGAATCTGAGATCAAATCCAAGACTCTGACATCTCAGGGGAAAAAAAACAATCATGTAACCTCACCCCACCTTTTATCAGAAAGGTGTTTATAGCATATTTGCAAGTTGTGTGTACAAAGTATGCTTATGAGGACATTTGTTAATTTATTTCCTTCTTTGAAGAATGGAAGGAAAATAACCCTCCACATAAAATCAGCATGTGAGAGAAGCACCCATATTCTACCTCATTTCATTTTGGCATGCAAAGGACTCAAAAGGAAGAGACACTCAAGATTTTAATTTTCTATCTTAAAATGGTTCAGTCTATCTTCCTGGTCCCTCAGTGTTCCACTGACATACCATGCCTCATGCAGCAGAATATATTGCAGACACAGTTTCAGCAGCATGAGGAAGAACCTTAGCTCCCCTTCCTCTGCTCAGTGCTTATGATGTTTGATATTTCACACCGGGATGCTTGAAATATCCCAAAATGCCTTTGGTTTTGTCCACGGTGTATGCAGTGTGGAAGCACGACACATCACTATACTCTGTTTTTCCTTTACAAGAGGTAGAAAATTGGATTTGTACCTGTTGTACAGAATGCAGCCTGGCTGGCACCGGACACAGCTAAAGAGCAGCCAAAGGTTCTATTAGTCCTGGAAATGAGCACTCAAAGTCTTTAAATAATTGCAGGCTTTGACAACAGCAAAATACATGGTTTGTATCTGGGCAGAAGTACTTAGGAATACAATCCTGCCTAGTTTCCATCTGTAATTACTGAACTTTATGAGCATAGTACTGCAGGAACTGCCTGAGAATCCATCATGGTTAGTTAGCTCCTCAGGAAAGAGTGACAAGTATTCCTAGCATTTTCTGCTTTTAAAAAAACTATTATTTATATTACTACTGTTATTATGGTTCTATTGTACTGCTTCTGCCCACAGCAAGAACCCTCCTACAGAAACAAAGATATGTCTTTCCATTCCTATCTCCTAGTTGGAAAGGAGCAATCTAGAAATTATAAATCAGCCAGTCTCTAAATATTCTGATTTAAATTTATCACTTTGTTCATCTCGCCTCTCCTGTCGCACATCATTTTACTATCCCCATTTTATATATGTGACACGAAAGAGACTAAATTCAAAGTTATCTCTATAGCCAGACAATCCATACGAGATCTCACACAATACACCAAAAATATGCAATGTCAGCAATATGAGGAGCCTGTCATTTCCAATCACACATCCCAGGGGCTAAGCATATTTCTATATGCAAACTGAAACATGTAGAAAAAAACAGCAAAGTTTTATCTGAGGCCCTGATGAGAAGCCTGGGGCATGCAAACCTGGAGAACATCCTGTGGCTTCACATGGAAGAAAGTAAAATTACTATGCATGCAAGATGATGCAGGATGCTCTTGTGGCCAGGAGGGCCAATGCCATTCTGGGGTGTATTAGAAGGGATGTAGTTAGTAGGTCAANGTGTGATATGATGATTCGGTGCTGAGCCCAGATCTTTCTTCTTACTTCTTTTGGTCAGTTTTATAAAAGATGCTGCTTCCTTCTATAAAAACCTATCGCTCTTGTTACCTGATAAACCTCTGCTGATAAAACACTGCTACAACTATTAAATGCCCTCCCTCCTAACAAAAAAGTGCCATTTCTGTGAAAACAGAGTGTGTAGTGATTACAACATCAACTGATATTTGGTGCTCCAAGGAATGATACTGGAAGAGGCATTTCAAGAAGAGCATACGGAAGAAGTTGCTCCCTACTAAATACTTTTCCAGTACTTAGAAAAGCTTATTGCAGGAAAAGAATAAGCCTCTACTCTGAAAAAGAACATCAAACCAAGAGAAAAAAAGAAGGCTAAATAGGTGACTATGAGCTGGACTAATGTTGTCTGGAAAGATTAATTCACGAAATCAGCAAAAACTTAAAAAGCACAATTTTATCCCATCTGTTTGAAGGGAAAAGTAATAAGAAAGGGTGTAAGAAAAACATAGTCTGTCCAAATGCTCTGCAACAACATTTTACATGAGCGTGTCTCTTTTGACTACATTTCTCAGAAGGAATGCAGTGGGTTGTGAAGACTAGAATCTTACCAGCCACTGGAAGCAAAATTTCCCTTTCTGTGCACTGCATGCTACTGATGATGATACAGAGGCATGAATTATCTTCACATCGTACAGAAAATTAATTGGCTTGGTGAAGACCTGTAACAGCTTACAAGCAACTTCTGCCATTAAAAATGCAGGAAGAAGACATTGTGCAAGGCACAGTGTGCCTCTGGGTTCTCAGTAACCTCTGTGTTTAAAGCACAGCTCAAAATGTGCAGAATTAAATGGGTATCTCAATGTACAGCCCTACGAGCTTTGGCCTGGGCTAATTCACTGGTATTCACACAGCTCCCCCTAACCAGGAAATCCTGAATTCTCACATTCTTTTCAAATCAGATCCAACTGCTGCTTGCCCACCTTTTAACCTCTGAAAGACCAAAAACCAGTTTTACAAGTGGGAAAGATGACAAAAATCCTGAAACAATTAGTAAAAGGGGAAATTCCCTTAAATTCTTCACTGTAACTAGGGATACACACACACACACACACACACACACACACATGCAATCTTCCCAACTCTGAGACACCAGTATAAAAAGAAGAAGACAAACACATTCATATCAGAAGGTACTGTGGATGGATGTAAATTGGCTGTTCTGGAAGACACGGAGCAATTGCCTAACAATTCCCCTTCTCAGCTTTTCTAGGGTGTCTCTCTCTAGATAACACGCTAAACTTGTTCTTGGGCTGTCTACACAAGAGATGATGCACTAATCATGAAAGTGCAGTCTCCTGTGGTTTGGCAGAAAATATCACAAGCACTTACATAATGACAGCAGGGATCATGTGTAGCATCACCACACAAAAACAGCCCTTTCATTCACCCAACAGCACTCATAATGGTGCTGGCTCTGTGGTTTGATACTGACGCAAGGAGAGCAAGCAGCCACAGCCACAGTAAGATGCTGTAATCCTGCTTACTTCTTCCCTGGCCATTGTGGTTTTAGTTTTCTGTCCTGTGATATGGTTGAAAAGTAATATAGGGGTGGAAAAAAAAAAGTGACTTATGTGTGTCTGGATTCGACTTCCCACTGAAGAAACATAGACACTGTTTGTGTACAGTTCAAATCTGCATGGTTTCCATTTCCTCATTTTCCACTGCAAGAGTGCTGCAGGAACTTGCAAAAAATGCATGTGAATAGACTGATACAAGAAGGAAACAAGATCTCTTGTGTCATCTGGTCCCATCACCAGCCATGCCAGGGAACCATCCTCCCCGTGAACTGAACCCTGTCCTAAAACCAGACAAACCCATTTGTCCCCACTGTTGCCATGGAAGCGTTAGTTTGATCCTTAAGGGCTGGCTGCTAATTTCTAGTCTATTTCTACTAATAGGTAGATCATCTCTGTTTTGTTCTTTTTCCAGTACTGATCATTAGGTATAGTAATCTATTGCCCTTCTTATTTCCTTCTCTGATGCACATGTAAACTTATCTAAGGGTCACAGAGCACTGGAACAGACTCCCCAGACCGGAAGAGGGGTTGTGGAGTCTCCTTCTCTGGAGACTTTCAAGACCTGTCTGGATGCATTCCCGTGCGATCTGAGCTAGCTCCTATGGTCCTGCACTGGCAGGGGGGTTGGACTAGGTGATCTATAGAGGTCATGTCCAACTCCTAACCTCCTGTGATCCTGCGATATCCCAGTCTGCATTTTTCTACACTAAACAAGTAAAGTTCCTTTATTTCAAATTGCATGTCAACCTTTCATCTCCCTAATGTTCATGAAGACACTCCCACTTACTGCAGTGTTAATAAGTGGCCATAAATGTACATGTTGTTCCAAGTTTGGTCTTATCAGTGGTGTCTATCCCTTTTGGAAGTGCCCTGACTGGTAAGTAATCATAGCAGGAGAGGAGAGAAATCCTCTTTGTAGAGCCATATATGTAAAGATAGCCCTCAGAGGACTCCATGGTACATAAAGAATTTATACAGAAAGTGGATGGACAAAAACAGCATGTGATATAGGAGGTGCTGGCAGTTGGGTGACAGTGCAGGAGACACTCACAGTTGTGCTGCTCTCATCCAACAGGATTACACCAATTAAAGGAAGATGACAGCTGCAAGCAGATGGGCACTTCAAATACACATATTTTCTCCAGAACTAGTAGCAGCAGCAACAGCTGTGTTGGAAAGGCAATGAGGTAGCGCACCAAGAAGCCTGCAAAGCATGTCATCCTTCCTGAACCATCTTGTATCTCCTCCTCACTGCAGTAGATCATGGGGATGCAGAGATCAAGGGGAACAGTAAAAAATTCTATAGGAACATTAACAGCAAAAAGAAGACTAGGAACATGTGAGCCCCCTCAGGAAAGAAACAGGCAAACTGGTGACAAGTGACATGGATAAGGTTGAGGTTCTCAGTGGCTTCTTTACCTCAGTCTTCACTGGCAAGGGCTCCAGCCACACTCCTGGAGTCATGGAAGATAATGGCAGGGGCTGGGAAAAAAAACTGCCCACTGTAAGTGAAGATAAGGTCCGTGACCATCTGAAGAACTTGAGAGTGTACAAGTCCGTGGGACTGGATGGGATACAGCCATGGGTACTGAGGGAAATGGTGGATGAAGTTGCTAATCTGCTCTCTATTGTATTCCAAAAGTCATGGCACTCCAGGGAAGTCCCCACTGACTGGAAAAGGGGAAACATAATCCCCATTTTCAAAAAGGGAAAGAAGGATGATCCAGGGAGCTATAGGCCAGTCAGTCCCACCCCTGTGCCTGGTCAGATCATGGAGCAGATCCTCCTGGAGGCACTGCTGAGGCAGAAGAATAACAAAGAGGTGATTGGGTACAAGCAACACGGTTTCAACAAGGGCAAATCATGCCTGACAAAGCTGGTGGCCTTCTATGACAAGGGCACAACATCAACAGATGAGGGACAAACAACCCACATCATTTACCTGGACCTGAGCAAAGCCTTCAACACTGTCCCACATGACATCCTGGTCTCCAAGCTGGTAAAACATGGGTTCAATGGATGCACAACTTGGTGGATAAAGAAGTGGCTTGATGGCTGCACCCAGAGAGTGGCTGTCAGTGGGTCCATGTCCAGGTGGAGGCCAGTGACAAGTGGAGCTCCTCAAGGATCAGTCCTGGGACCAGACTTGTTCAACATCTTTGTTGGTGACACAGACAGTGGCACTNAGAATGGAGCAAAACTAGAAGTGGGTAGATTCAGATTGAATGTTAAGAAGAATTTCCTCACCATGAGAGTGGTGAGATACTGGAACAGGTTGCCCAGGGAGGTGGTGGAAGCCCCATCCCTGGAGGTCTCTAAGGCCAGGCTGGATGTGGCTCTAAGCAGCCTGATCTAGTGTGAGGTGTCTCTGCCCATGGCAGGGGGGCTGGAACTAGATGATCTTTGAGGCGGCTTCCAGCCTTGACCATTCTATGATTCTATGATTCATTCAGACAGGCCGACACAATTTCTTACTCTCTATTTGTCTTCCAGGCTGAACCTACGCTGAGCTAATGAGTGAATGATTAAGCACTAGTCCATGCTACTCTATGCCCTGGATAGGATTACCAAAGTTACGGTGTCAAGCTAAACACTTGCAGCCGTTTCCTTTGCATCAAACGCAATCAGAAAGGAAAAAACAAAACTGACGATGCTCACACACAACTTTGTTTTGTTTATATGACAGAAAGTTTCAACAACCCAGTGGGAAACTCTGGGAGAAAATATCTTCTCCCTTCCCATAATTTTCTTTCTGATGCTTTGTGTCAGAGCAGCTGACAAAAGTCAGCCACAAAATCAGTCACTTCTCAGACCAGCAGTTTCCAGGCACTGCCCTGCCAAGCTTTATTGCAGAACGCAAAAAATAATAAATAATCGTCACAGTTATTTGGATCCAAGCCTCCCTGGATCCAGCACCACCACTCTACCCTGCCATCGAATCCAGCCCCTGCCACCTTCTGACCAGCCTTCTCCCTCATTGCACTCCACTCCCCACTATACCCTGGCCCCTCTGCCAACACCTCCTCTGCATGGCCGGGCAGGGCACTGCTGGCACAGAGTCAGGCGTGGGCGAACAGTGCTAGCACTATCTGCAGGCATTCAAAGGCTCTCTGCCCTGTTGATTTCAGGGCTGTTAAGCAGGGAAATCTGTGCTGGCTTTGAAAAGGTTTAACAAAGGTTATTCATGCACGGTCAGGTGGGTCTCAGTAGTTGCAGAACACCCATTAGCAGGCGGTCAGGTGGGTCTCAGTAGTTGCAGAACACTCATTAGCAGGCTTTCGCTAGGGCTGGGAAGATGGATGTGGAGGAAGAATTCTGCTCACCACAAGATCTTTGGGAATGGAAAGAAGAGGGAAATGGGAAACTCCCAGACAGCACCAGACACATGAAGATATTCCCATTTACTGTCTGTGTGAAGAAGTTCACCAGCCATATAGTATGGTTTTACTATGGCTTCTATGCTACTTTTTTTTTTTTTCCTAGGGGATGGGAGTAATACCATACATGTTTGTGCCAAATAACGTGTTGGATCACAAAATTCGTTGGAGAAAAACCCAGCAGCATGAAACATGAGCCTGAAATTCATCTGCATTTCCTCTGAGCAGGTAGGTTTTCCATCCATATGCAAAAAGTAAAAGATAAATGGTCTCTCAACATAATCAGGGTAAGTCAGGGGACTATTGAAGAGCTCCACTCAATCCAAAATCTTAGAAATTTGCAGTGTGTCAGCTTCATACCTCTTAACTCCTTCATGGCTTCTCCCTACCTTGTTTTATCTTTCATTTTACTGTAGAACGGAGTTTTTCCTGTCCAGGTTATAGAAACATAGACTGGTTTGGGCTGTAAGAGATCCTAAAGATCATCTAGTTCCAACACCCCTGCAAGGCGCAGGGTCCTATCCTTCCTGCGGTGAGCTGCCACAGCTAATGGTCTATGCCCTGTTCAGGTCTTTGTAAGACAAGCTCTGGCTCCAAAGGATGTATTTAAGTTCTGTATCCTCAGAACAAGACCACTACAGAACCGGGTGATAAAGAACAAGGATCCTTGAATTCAGTTCACAACAAGGCTGCTTGTAGAAATACATCTCAGGATGAAAAAAAACAATGGTCTGGGCAGCTTGGTTTTCACAGAGGTAAAAATCAGCTTAACAAACAAAATAAAAGTCCAGCCACATTAAATTCTTCCCTCTGTCATTTCAATTAATAAATATTCCATTTACTCAGCTCTGGCCAAAGGCCACTCCAGGTGTGCCAGGTATTCTATAGAATTTTGATGAATGCTCAGCATTGCCCTACCCTGCCCCACCATTTCTTCTTTTCCTTTCAATACACAGAGTCTCCTGCTATTTTAAATGCTAACAGTTACAACTGCCTCCCATCACGTGTAAACCACTCAGCTGCCTTAGGGCACACTTTTTTCCTTTAATTCTCCAGTACAATGATTCTTTTCTTCTGCCTTTTATCCTGATCCCTTTAAAAACGGAGAACTTTTATAAAAGGATTTGTGCAAATCCCCTCATTTTCTGTTCATTAATTAGTTATAATGAAGCATCGTTTATAGATAAGCTATGAAAAGTTACTGCACTGCCTCTTGAACCTCCAGAGAAATTCTTACACTGAATGTTTTCTACTAAAGACCTTCCACAACAATTACAGCTGCCTGCTCATATGCCTCCTCTCCTATCCACTGACAGAGACAGTAGCTTCTGTTTAGCACTAGTAAGCAGCTTCACCCACTTAGAGTTTTTCCAACAGTGTAATCTGAGTTTTCTTTATGGGAAATGAAGTTTTTCCCTTTGTAGCATTAACTGTGCTTAATGAAGGCCTGCCCAGAGCAGATGGAGGCCAAGCTAGTCTGAGTTTTCTCTTATACCAGATGTTGCTGCTGTAGGGCACAATTATGGGACATAACCTTTGCAAGTGGAGGGGAGGATGCAGAAGACCCAGTAAGACACAGATGTCTCTGCACACTCACACACAAGTGTGTGTGTCTGCATTGGTGCAAAAAGAGATAAAATTCTGCCTTGTGTGCCCACAAGTGGGTTTCTGGTGTGGCAATATGCACTTATTATTAACAATAACTTCATGCTGCTTGCAGAAAATTCCACTTGGTGCCCACTAGGATGGATAAAGGCTGCTATTGCACAAGAGTCTCACTTAAGACATGGAGTGTTTTCAAGGATGAAAGCAGAGGAGACATTAGCAACTGCCTGGAAACCCAGCAGTGGGACTAATTCCCTGACTAACCATGGCTATACCGTGATGCCTTTGCAGCAGCATTTATTGCATGCTGCTTCTTTACCCACATTGAATAGCCACAGTGCATTAATAATTAAAAAAAAAAAAAAATCCACTACTGGTAATTAACTGGTAGCCATATGGTTATTGCACTAGCTCCTCCAACCTGCTGGCTGAGTGTTGAATGGATGTTAGGAGTGGCTATTCATTAAACGTCCACAAAGGCTCCTTTGGCTCAAGATGCTGAGACCAGCTGTGCCTTCTATAGATTACTGTTACGGCTGAAACAAGATCACTTGAGCACATGTGAAGGGAGGTGTTGATAAATCAGTCTCAAATCTCAGATTCAGTTCAAGAGGTTGCTTCTGTACATGCAGTAGTTCAGAGCTGAGGTTCAATGTCGTTGCATACCTTTTTTATCACTGTTTGCAGCTGTCATTCACAGTGACACAACACAAAAAGAGGGAAGATCTGATAGATTTGAGCAATTCAGATGGAGACGGATCTTATCTAACCACCAACACTCATCTAGGATTGAAGCTTCCCAGAACCAGGTGGTGCTGTATATGTCCTTGGAAAGTAGTTTCACTTCAATTCAAGACATTTTCTAAGGTGCAAGATTAAACTACTGTTCCAGAAACAACTCATGAAAGTCAAGATTCCTGCAGCTGATCGTTCACCTAACTCTACAGGCTCGTTCGATTTTTTTTCCCATTTTAAAATCTGGTAGCAAATACAACAGTTATAAACCATAGATAGAGTATAAGGTAAATACATGGTATAAGACTAGTTGAAAGGCTGCAAATAAAAAAGGTCAGTTCACTGTTTTTTCTTTCTTCTTAATCTTAAATGTAGCACACTCCTGTCCTAATGCAGCAGAAGAGTGAGGTGTGTGCTGCTATTACCGTGGCTGTTTCTACCTTGTGTAATTTGCAAACAAAAGTAAAGGACAGGTGAGAGTCAAAGTCGTGTGGAAGCAGATGCTTTCACTAACTAGAGCACCTTGGACATAACCAGTCACAGTGCTGGCTGCAAGTAGCAACCCACCTCTTAGACAGTCTGAAGAAACATTTAAAAGGAAACCCTAGCCCTGATTAGCATTGTTTAAGAATGCCATGTTGAGCCAGAAAGGAAGCAGTCATTTGGTTTCTAAGGAGCGCCATCAAAAAAATACCAACAAGATAAACGTTGCAGCCCAAACAAGTTTCTCAGCACGTAACTCCACCTAGGAATTTCTCTTATGAAATCAGGCTGTTCTGTGCTTCCAAGTCCAGGAGCAACAACCATGCTTGAGAATCTAACTTCCACTGCTGGGCCACTTATGTGGATGGGCTTTGTGGAGATACCTGTGGATTCATGTGTACTGTAAAGCCTGCGCACCAGACTCTTGATACCCAGCTCTCCCAAGCCAAAGCCCTCGGAAGTGCCTTTGCAAGGAGAAAGCCTCTCACTCCATGAGGTTTATTTGAAGACTTCTTCCCACACCCCACTACTCCACTGGGACTGTTTCAGGGCACTGGGTGGGAAGAAGGTGGGGACAGCCTGGAGCAGAGATGTGCTAAGCCCATCCTAAAGATGTCCTGAAGGCACTGCAACACTTTTGCACCCTCTCCTGCTCACTTAGTGCTGTTCCCTGCCTGGAGGTCACAGGATTACCTCTGTTCTCCTTCTACACTGCTTCTGCAAGGTATTCTCCACAAAGCATGTTGCATAGAGCCTGGGATAAATGCAACCTTTTTTGCTGTTTAACAGATCTCCGGTGGAAGCAGATCCACAGGAATGAGTTGCAACATGAAAGCTCAGGTTACCAACACAAGCCTGTGACCAAGACAGCAAGCAACAAGCAACAGAGAATGACCTTCATCTTTAGAGATAGTAAAATTACCTTACTGCCACAATCTTCACTCTCTGAGACGTCATTTCCTCGCTTTTCATGTTTTTCCAGTTGTTTCTCTCCTAATTCAGGAAATAAATGCCTTCCCAAAAGATTGTCCAATCTGAAAAACTTCATATAGAGATCACGTCCAAACCATTTCTGTGTTTCCCTTTCCCATCTCAATTTTTTTCTTTAAACAGTTGTGGCCTGGTTGCAATGGTGCTTTTACTTCTGTGTGGCCAAGGAAAGTCAATGTCAGTACAAGGCTTCTTTGTGCAGTGAATAGAAACACTTCCCCCCTGCCTCCTCTATTGCAATCAAGCAATAAGCTCTTTGCTTTCAAATGGTGCTGGTGAGAAAAAAACATGAAATGAGGCATGCTAAACAAAGTCACTGTTTATTGTTTTATCAGAGTAGTCCTCCTTGTCTGCTGTTGAACCTAGCATATTTCCTTAATTTCCAGTAAGTTAATCATGGAAATCTTCCTGGCAAGGACAGCTGTAAGAATGGCTCCTTGAGAGCTTCCCCTTAGGTTTACACCTCACTCCGCTATAGAACAACTTCAGAAGTCTGGGATACTGTGGACATGCTGGTGACATATTTCCCCTCTTCCCTCTGGAGGTCTTGATTACTGATAGAGGCAGACAAAGAGAAACTGGAGCAAGCATTACATGTGTGGAAGAGCCAGAAGGGAGCAGATATAGCAAGCTCCGATCAGAAATGAAGGTTGATGTTAAGATTGTGGAGATGTACAAGCAGGGAAAAGGGGAGCAAGATGACTAATTAAAATACAGAGTTCATAGCATTCAGCTGTGTGACTGTAAGTAGTCTTCACTAAGATATTAAGAAACTCCAGACAGCTGGAGGTAAGCCATCATGCAATTCAAGTTAAACCAAACAGAATGTGGGGAACATGTCCCAGTTTGTGGCTCTTGGCTGGCTCTTATCTATTTATGAGGGCTATAAATATTTCTGACAGTCTCACTTCTGACAGTTTTCCCTGATAACTGCTGGGTCTGAGGTGGCAGTTTATGGTCATAAGGAAAAGAAATGGAGGACAGATCAGCACAAATGCTTACTTCAAAGGGTAATAATAAAGTGCAACCTATCATGTCTGGTCTTCATACATGTTAGTGGGAAAAATCACAGAAAATACCTTCTTCCTTATTACAGACTCCAGAATTAATCCCTGAACTATCATATTGGATTATTAGCATAATTAGATTATACATTGTATTGCTGTGCAGGTAGAACTACTTGACATTCTTTTCCCTCATTAAAGGGCACTGTCCATAGCTCGGGATGTCACCACTTTCAGCAACGTCACCATTTTGGCGTATCCTGGCTCCGTGTGGGTGTCTAAGTGATGGAAAAAGCTCAGAGAAGATTCAACTGTGCCAGTGTAATTGTTGAGTGGATCCATGCTGTAGACAGACTGGGCATTGCCCAAGTCCCTGGAACAAGGGGGATATGTTGTTCAAAGGCAGAGCAGGCACTCACCATGCAGAAGAAAAACCTTTACAGCGCGTGGAGTGCATGTGTTGGGAAGAGTTGAGGCAGGATGATGTGGCCTTATGTTTTGCTCATATACTCTTCTATATGGTGTCTTATCAGCTGCACACAATTAATGGCACTCTTCTGTGCAGCTGCTCTGTGGTTAAGGATGGCCTTGGGGCATCATGCTACAAAGAGCAGGGACTTGTGAAATTCTTTGCAAGTAGCTCAGCCACCTGTTTAGAAGGGGCAATAGATACTTGAAATTGTAACCTATCAGCCACATAAGCAAAGCCATCCAATTCCTCTTGACACTATTTATCACACAGATTTTACCTTTTCACAGCTGGTTTATTGGGATGAAGGGCTTGGCCAGCACTTCATCACACTCGATAATGTCTATTATCACCCCACCATGAGCACAACCAGGTCTGTTTACTGAGACAAAAGGAAAGATACTCCCTTTTACTCTAAAGGATAGTTATCAGACAAGTGTTCACACAAAAGGAAGGCTGGTTATTTGCAGTGCATGAAGGTGTAGGACTCTGCCCTGTGTTTGTAGGGAGCTGCTGGAGTTGCTGCTAGAGTTGCTGCAGTTTCTCTTGGCAGGCAAACTAAATTGTGAGGGAGCACAGAGAATTGCCACAACTTAAGTAGGAATGGCTGGGTGCACCTGCTGTGACAGAGGCTCATTTGAGGGAGAAACAAAGAATGCTGTGCCTCGGGACTCCCAGCCAAGCCTGCTGAGAACCTGTTGGTCCATCCCTATTTTTGTCATGCTTTGCTGGCCTTCCAACCAGGACTGTTAATTCCTCCAATTTCACTGGCCTTTTCTCATTGCTCAGGCAGAGGTCTCTGCCAGAAACAAGAGATGCTGCGTGGTATATCTTAGAAGTGTAATGCGAGGAATCCTTTTCAAAAGCATCAACACCGGCAAATTTTGCCTAATCCATAAATCAGTTTACCTCAGTAAAACTGGGAGCAGAACTTCATCCAACCTCACTGGAAGCAAAGCCAAGGCACAGCTGTGATGCTAAGCACCTCTGCCCACTGTCATGGGATATATTACACAGGAGAAACAGCTGGAGGCAATATGAATATGGAAGAACTTGTGGCACTCCTGGGGCAGATACACCTGAAGAATCACAGAACATTAGAAGTTTGAAGGGACCTCCAGAGACCATTGAGTTCAACCACCCTGCCAAAAGCAGGATCACCTAGGGTAGTTCACATAGGAATGCATACAGGCGGGTCTTGAAAGTCTCCAGGGAAGGAGACTCCACACCCACCCTGGGCAGCCTGTTCCAGTGCTCCATCACCCTCACTGTAAAGAAGTTTCTCCTCATGTTAAGGTGAAACCTTCAATGATAAAGTTTGTATCCATTGTTCCTTGTCTTATTGCTGTGCATCACCAAAAAGAAATTGGCCCCATCCACTTTATACACACCTCTCAGATACTTACAGACATTGCCGAGATCTATTCTCGGTCTTCTCCAGACTAAACAGCCCCAGGTCTCTCAGCCTCTCTCCATAGGGGAGATGCTCAAGTCCCCCATTCATCCTTGTGGCTCTCCACTGGACTCTCTCTGTCAGGTCCCTGTCTCTCTTGAACTGAAGAGCCCAAAATTGGACACAGTATTCCAGGTGCGGTCTCACTAGGGCAGAGTAGAGGGGGAGAAGAATCTCCCTAGAGCTGCTGGACACACTTTTCTTGATGCATCCCAGGATGCCATTGGCTCTCTTGGCCACAAGGGCATATTGCTGGCCCATGCAGAACTTGCTGTCCACCAGGACTCCAAGGTCTTTCTCCACAGAGTTGCTTTCCAGCANGATGGGGGACCCAGCACTTGTCCTTACTGAACCTCATGTGGTTAGCCTTCATCCAGCACTCCAGCCTGACCAGATCTTGTTGGATGGCTGCACAGCCTGAGAGGCTGTTGGCCAACTTCCCCCACCCCTGTTCTGCATCAGCAGCGAATTTGCTGAGGGTACGCTCAAACCCCTCATCCAAGGTCGTTGAGGATTGAATGTACCCTCAGCAGAAAAAACAAAAACAAAAACAAACACCGACAAACAAACCCAAACCCAAATAACAACCCACATTGAGAGAGGATCTAAGCAGCCTACAAGTCATGTCTGAAGACCCAGCAGAAAAAATAAGAGAAGATCCAAGTAGCAAGCAACCTGACCTGCTCTTGCCTGCTTCCTTTGAGAAGTCAAGTCCTGTGGGATGCTGGCTCGTTAAGATTGCAAAGGGAGAGGATGAAGGGTATTCAGTGTTAAGTAACAGCATGCACACATGGTTTGCTGTCTAGTTTTGTCCTTCCTCCCCAGACAACCTCCTTACGCTAAACACCGTTGCGGGTACTGAATTATTCCCAACCAGTGTGTGGTATAAAGCTGCTAGGCCTTGCCCCAGTTCACTGGCATGTGCCTGACCTGTGTGACTGACTCCAAGGTTGAAAGAAACCTGGGAGGCATCTTTGAAGTCTTATTATGACATATTAATAACTGCAAAGTAAGTGTATTTCAACACACAGGGCTCTTCTTAGTGACCAAGTGCTCTACCGTTCACTGGTCTCATGCTGCATCTCACCTTCGGCATACTCTTTCATTTCTTAAGATCAATTAAAAGAGTTTAATATGCATCTATTACATTTATAACAAGTGAAAAGGTAATTTTTCTTGTGTCTTTAAAGACAAAAACACACACTGTTTTTTAAAAAAAAGTATGTATTAATGGGGAGAACATATGAAAAGAAAGGGGGATGAAAAATCATGTGAAGTAATGCATGAGACAGAAGTTCTTACTTAAAAGAATAACCGTGTGCATAAAAATCTGAATTACTGCCTTGTTTATATTAAACTCAATCATGGGTACTTAGTGCAAAAAGTAATCTAGGAAAAGGATGGATCTTCTTGAGGCTGTTACTGCTTTGAAAACGTGTAACGGTATGACTAAAGTGAAGTGGTTCCACAGAAAAAAACATTTAGATGTATTTCCAGATATGGTTAGGGTCTTCAATCAGTTAATTAAGAACCCTAAATGTCAAGGTTCACTGTTTCTCACAAACATGCCAGTTGTGCTATGAAAGTACTTTCTCATTTGTTTGTTTGTTTGGTGTTTGGTTCGTTGGTTTTGGTTTTTTCTATTTTTTTCCCCCTCTTCTTCTCTTGGGTCGCAGCAATGTAAGAAAACTTAATTTCATTTTCTCTGTCCCACTTCTAATCCTTGTCTTAGCAACACTGCTTGAGGAGAAGCAATAAATGTAAGCCCAAAAATGACAGGAGAAAGCTTCTGTGTGTCCTTGAAGTGCACTGCTGATCCTTCCTGTCTGCCCAAGTATTTTCATCCACCCTTTCTGACGCTGACAGTGGCAAGAAACAACTTGCTGACTTTTTTCCTATCTCATTATATTCCTCCCTGCTCATTTTACAATTTATATCTGCCTTAAACTGTACACTTTGATAGTGGTGTGTCTGCTTCAAAGCAAATACCACTTGGAACTGCAAGGGAAGCAAAAATGGGTTTCTGAAGCACAGCACCACCTCCCAGTGAAAGGGGCAGCAGACAGGAATGGTTTAAACATTTATGTCTCAGAAGAACATCCACAAGGGCAGTCTCTGATCTACATTCCTCAGAATGTCTGCCTTGCTTTGAAAGTCCTTTCAACAAAGCACAGATCAGCAAGGAGCCTTGAAACTTCCATGCTTCGGTGCTGGTATGTAGGCAGCTTTCGTAAATGATTTTACTATTTCTTCTGGCACCTGTATATTCAAATCCTTCACTTGGAAAGAGGTAAGCTGTCTTTTAAATGTTGCATAACAAGGGGCACATACACCTTTCCTGACCAGGAGGAAGCATGGAGCTCAGCTCCAGCTTGTACTAGCTGATAGACGGATGCTTGTGAGTACCTCCTTACCCTAGGACAGTGAGATAACAGAAGCATTTGCAACGATTTTGAGTGGGAAAAAGCTTTTGAAAAAATTGTAAATGAAACACAATCTTGAAATTAAAAAAAGGTCTGATCTGTGCCTGGCTGTGATCTAGCTGCCTTGCCTGGAAGTTTCCTGGGGGGACGACCAAGCTGTATGAATTAACAGCCTGGTAATTTGGTTTGGTCGCTCACCATGATTTTTTCTTCATGTTCACATCTCACTTCTTCCAAAGTCAGATACACTACAGTAAAAACAAACAAACAAAAAACACCCCAAACAAGGAAGAAAGATATGGACAATGACAAGAAAGCCAAAGATACTCATGGAAAGATGTCGCAGGATTAATAGGTTGTATCCAGCCATCCAGCCTTTCACCTCTCTTTTACTTGAGCCCTCTGATAGCATTGAAAGCATTTTTAAGTTTCTAATATTTCAGTGTCTGATTGACAGCATCACTGTTGTCTATTTGATGTTCACAAGGCATGAGAAGATAAGCCTCCCTAAAAGTGATACCCTGAATGTTTAACTCTGGTGTTACGCAGATTCAAAAAACTTCTTGTTGCATGAAGCACTACCAGCAAGTTGCTCTCCTCCCTGAGCTCTCCAGCATACCACCATTCCCACTGTCTTCCTAGCCAAAAGAGACCCAGTACAGGGTCCCATTCCCCAATCTAAAAAAGCAATGTTTCCACTAGTCCATCTAGTCTCATCTTAGAGGACCAAATTTGCTTAATAGAGGTCTCTATCTGTATACCATGATGTCTCTTGCACTGCTTAAATTATTATCGTACTATGAATCTTAGCATTGGCAGCTCCTTTCATCTCCTCTAGACCATGTTATAACTGCAACTTACTTTATGCCACCTCCCACACACTGAACAATCCTCCAATGAAATACAATACCCAAAACTGTTCCTTTCTACAGCTTCTGGAAATTTCCAATGCTTTTCCTGCCACAAGAAACAGGCAACCAAAAACCTCCTCTGCAATGGTCATTTGAAACAAAGAGTTGTTTCTGCCTGTTCTGTGTGCATCTTTAGTGCTGGTAAACACTGTGATATGATGATAACATGTGTTTTCTGATGTCCTGTCTGGGGAGTAGCTGCAAAGTGCCTATGCACCATGCAAACATGCATAATACAACCTTTAACCTGGGATGGCCCTGAACCCTCCTCACTTACAAGCACAGAACAGTATGCATCACACAGCATGCAGAGGGAATGCCTATGTGTTCACACAGCAAAGAGCATCTAAATTTTGTGATGTGGTAGACAAGCTTCCAGTTACATGGCAGGACATGACCCTCTTGCGACCAACACCAAGCTGCTCACATTTATTAACTTGTTTCACCTTGTCTCATTGTATTTTCACCTCTGTCACATTGTGTTTGGGCTTGCGGAAGACCATATAAGCATCACCTATCACCTAACTCAAAAGAAGGAGGAGGCAGACGTGCACACAGAACAGAGGGGTGGGATGCATTTTGTTGTGTGACTGATGTGCTTCCAGATGTGTGACAGTGTAAGAATCCATCGGCCCCTGTACGGCAGGGTGTAAACTATCGGAGCCATACACCCATTTGAAGGAGAGAAGTTGACTATACAGTGCTGTGAGTGCCTTCAATGGAGGCATTACATCCCACTCTTGTCATTGCTTCTCTGCTATGAGGACAGGCTGAGAGAGTTGGGGCTCTTCAGCCTAAAGAAGGCCTGCAGGAGACCTTATAGTAGCCTTCCAATATCTGAAGGGGGCCTAAAGGAAGGCTGGGGAGGGATTATTTACAAGGTCTTGCAATGACAGGACAAGGGGCAATGGGTTTAAGCTGGAAGAGGGAAGATTTAAACTGGATGTTAGGAGGAAGTTCTTTCCAGTGAGGGTGGTGAGACACTGGAACAGGTTGCCCAGGAAGGCTGTGGCTGCTCCCTCTCTGGAGGTGTTCAAGGCCAGGCTGGATGAAGCCTAGTGGGTGGTGTCCCTGCCTAAGGCAAGGGGTTGGAACTAGATGATCTTTGAGGTCCCTTCCAACCTTATCATTCTATGATTCTATGAAACCATCTGTGCCATGCGGCCAATCTAGACCATTCCCTTTGGTGAACCAGAAATGTTCAAGCTCTTCCTATTCAATCCACCTGACCTGTCATGAACCCCATCTTTTGCAGGAAGGGTCAGCTGTAGGTTAAGTAGACTATATTAACAACTGCTCTAACTATTGATGGTGATTAGTCAACCTTGAATCTGTAAGAGATTTAAGGGTCCTTTCAAAACTGCTCCACTTCCCTGGAAGCAGGCAGCAGGAAAGTACTACTCTTGGTCTGCCAAGAACAGGTGTCATATTTGTTGAACACAACTCAAAGGCAAAAGATCCATTAACATTCTTCCACAAAGCCAACAGTTTGTTCCAACAGACTTATAAAACCTTTCTGAAAAAGTGAAAAAAGAAAAAGAAAACAAACAAACAAAAAAAAAAAGCAACCCAGCCCCCCAGGCAATTAAGTCTTGCCTAAGAGACATTTCCATTGCTGCATTTTTTGGTGATGTAACAATAAGAGAACACCGAACAATTTAATGGATGTTACAATTCATAGGTGTAAATCTAGTGTAATAATCAGATCATAAATCCTGGGGGCACATGGATAGCAACTAAGAAAACATGTTCCACATGGAAAGTCTGAACTTGCCTGCTACAGCAAAGTGCAGGAGGTTTTATCTTTAGTCAGTGACAAATTATTCTATTTAAAAAATACCATGTTTGTTCCTAACCTGAAATAAAATATTCTGCAAGAAGATTTTAAGGCTCTTCTGCATGAAATTTGAGGAAAATTGTCACGCACATCAATCAGGACTACTACATGAAAAACACAGAAATCAACAGTGTGTAGGTATCAGTGGTCTCTGTACAGCCACATTTAGCTCTCCAAAACCAAACTGTACAGCTTTGAAGTTATGCTAATAAGAACTGAGGATGCCATATGCAAAAAACGGGACAGGACACAGAATCTGTAAAGGTAATACTATGGAACAAATTCAGGTTTATAACATTAAACATATGCGACCAAATGATTAGTGGAAAACCCAAAGGCAAAACATTTTGTCTTGACCTATTTTTGTTCTCAAATGCATTTTGAAAACTCCTTCTGGTTATATCTTTAAGTAAACTGAGAGATCTTAGCCATGCACCATAGCTCTGGGTCTCTTATTTCAACAAACAATGCCAAATACGCATGACAAAACTTGTGCTCAAAGTACCCCAACAGCAACTCCCACGTCTCAATGGTGCATAATTCTGTATTTTAACAAAGCTTTCTCCCTGGATTGACTAAGATAGGGGTAATGAGCAGGAATTATCTGGGAGTTCTGTCTCACTGCCTAACATAATGATAACATTTTGTTGCTAAATTCTGTTCCATAAGCACCCTGAAAATCTCCAGTGCATGTTCACTACTTGTCTTATGTGACAAGTTGCCTCCAGTTCATGTATCCTTGAATCAGGAGCATGTTGCAATTTTATCTGTTTGAGGGACACTTAAAATGATAGGACAAACTGGTATTTCACCAAAAGAATGCACTGGGCTCACTTTGAATTCTTTGTGAAAAGTTCTAGCTTTTCTTTCATTTCAGGTTGTAGTCAATGTCTTTGCAGCATTTTTCTCTATTCCAGACTTAAAGTCATCATGCCCATGAGAGTCTCTCCATGTTGTACTGATGGCCCTTCAGGTCCTGAAGGACATTATCTATCTATCTATCTATCTATCTATCTATCTATCTATCTATCTATCTATCTATCTATCTCTTAGTTATCTTGAGGTCTTCAGGCATATTAGATGCCAAACTTGTCTTTCTTAAACCTGCAGTGCAAAGCCTGTGGATCGCTTTTCTAAGGGTGTTGCACTGCACAGGAGGCTGCCTGGAGGTGGGAATGACCATGTTGTGTCCTACTCTCTACAAGCACTAAGAAACATCAGGAAGTTCATATACAGTCAGCCTACAATTAGAAGATTTGCCATCACAATCAGTAACTTTTCTTGCTCTAGTCAGGTTCTGCAACAGATGATGCTGGATTAATTACAGTAACACATAATTACCACAGCATGTCATGCTGGCTAAATGTAAGCTCTTTCTGCTGCAGTATGTCTTCTGTATCTGTGTTTCTGTAAACTCCAAACGAGCCATTAAGCACAGAAAAGACTGGGCTGACAAAAAGCCCTAGAGTAACTCACATGTGATTTCTATCGTGAAATATGCAGTGCTGTGCAAGTATCTAAAGACACGGAGATGAGAGCCTCTATCGCTCGATTAGTCAGAACAGGCTAGCAGCTGGGGCCACAGGAAGAGGAGGCATGACTCAGCAATTACTGCTTTTCTCCCCTCATCAAGTTTGTGTTCATTTAAGTTTTTTTAGGGACTGTCTGGCATTTTGGTGAAGAGAGAGGTATAGGGAATTTAAATCAGTAAAACCACTAATGGCACATGAAATAGTTACAGTAGTCAGAAAGAAAACACAATTTTACTGTTCTTTGAGACATGAAAGGCACTTAGGAGAGCTTTTAATTTAATTCTTGTTATTGAATTAGAAGTGGGACACACTAAAAAAAAAAAAAATTGCTTTCACTCGTGCACTACATTTTAGCTTTTAAAACCTAAAACTGAAGTTCTTGTTTCTTCCCTAAACAAGTTCCTGAAGTTCATGAGGTTCAGGCAGACATCACTGATTTTTTACATACTTCACTATCAAAGTAATTTACAAATCATTTGAGACTTGCAAAGACTGAGAGATTGCTCTATACAAAAAACCTCAGACTATGGATCACTCTATTTCTTAATTTTGCCAGAGTCCCTGAGAAAAGGGGCATTTGAGAGAAACATTTCTAGATCTATTTAATTTGTAACTAGTAAACAAAAAAATATTCCAGAAAACATAGAGTTTCTAAGTCATAGACCTTTCTTAGGAAAAAAAAAAAAAAAAAAAA
>WBNM01005739.1:27106-41910 GCA_013399055.1 Ramphastos sulfuratus
CCTCCCTGGAGGTGTTCAAGGCCAGGTTGGATGAGGCCTTGAGTAAGCTGTGCTAGTGGGAGGTGTTCCTGCCTATGGCAGGGGGTTGGAACTAGATGATCCTTGAGGTCTCCTTCCAACCTTACCATTCTATGATTCTATGATTCTATGTGCTTCCCTAGGGGTAAAGAGAATAAACTCCAGAATTCTATCAGGACAGTTGTCTTCCATGTGGATTATTACTGTTGCAGCAGCATTCATGACAAAATCGTACAGTTAGAGCAGCTCTTGTCAGTGCCTCTGACAGGGCAGCTCATCAGATCTGAGTGGTGGGGCTGGATGATGGCTGGAGTTATGGCAGCACAACTGACAGCAACACTTGACCCACATCATCTTTATTATGAACAGCAAAGGATCCTGTCTGTTCTGCAAGACTCAGAGTGTGTGGAGAAAAGACATGCTTGTAAACTTAGAGAAAGTTGACACAGCAACCAAAAGAATTCCTGTTGGTTCTCAGAGCATTGTCTCTGTTTATGGCATGCCAGGGCTCTTTCCTCTCCCACCTTGCATAAAGGCAACATCAGAGAGGGAGAGAGGAAAGCAGTGGGGGGTCATGGTTGCCAGAAGGCACAATCAGAGTCCTATGAACACCAAGGACACTTACTATCGTTCATCGATGGATTAAGAGACATACATGATCATTTTTTTTTAGAGAATGTGGATTATGGACCACCTGTTGATCTGTTTCACTCTGAGTAGCACACCAAGCATTTCTGATAAGCATAAGGCTGGACAGCATGCTCAGGGTGCATTCCTTGACGGCCTTGACCCCCACAAAGATACAGGGGTGTGTATCACTCTCTCCCATTCTTTGAAGGTATTTTTTCATTCCTATCGAGGATCCCTTGGTTGTCTGAGATGACAAAAGGTCTTCGGGAAAGCAGGTGTGAGCTTCAACCCCAAGGACTGAGATTTGCCCATGCTGGACCTGAGGAGTATGTTTCAAATGTGTACAGAAGTGTAAGAAGTTGTGATCTCAGTGAAGATGTTATTTTCTGCTTCATGCAGATGAAGAATAAGCAATTGCAAAGCATGTTTTGAGAAGAGATGGTTTTTAACAACTTATTGCTCTCAAAACATTGACTGGATCAAGAGTGTTTCTGTCCTGCTAACGTCCTTCTTAGACCTCCTTCCCTCTGTCGACCTCTGCACTGATATTTCAGTGATGTCCTGGTTTTAAGCTGCATGAGCATGTGAGTTAATTCAGACCCAAAGACCTCAGATTGATTGCCAAAGTCATGCTAATTAGTTGGCTGAGCAAGGAGTATGTTAGCTTTATAGCAGCACTTAAATACTTTTTATCAACAAGAATGCTTACACATGAAGCTGGAGAGTGTACATGTACATGCAAAAACAAGGCAATCCACTGATCAGAAATACTCAAAGTCACTGGTGACCAGATCAAATCAAGGTTTTATTACAAATGGATTCTGACCAAGATGCTCTTTCCAACTGAACTAGGGTGAATAATTTGAAATTCAAGTGTGTGTGAACTCAGATCTGATTTCAATGAGAATTTCCACATGGAAAAAAAAGTGAAGAACTGCTGGCAAGTAATAGATGTATTGAGGGCTAGTAAGATTCCAAGCTGGAAAATGTATGCATGGCAATGGTGAAATTTCCAAACCTCAAAGGATTAAATCTAATTGGATTTGAAGTTGCTGATAAAAAGCCTTTAGTTTCAAGGCAAACGAGACTGTATTTGAGTAGAATCCTCTCCATCACTGCCTCATTTCCTTAACTGAGAAATCTGCTGAAGCTACTACTTATTTATGAGTCTTTACTGGTTTTAACTCATGTTGTTCACTGCTGTACCCCTAGGTTTTTCAATCACTTCTGTGCAGTGCTGTCCCACATATTTTCCATTTAACTTCTGTTGACAGATATCAACCTTTAAGATTTTTTCCCCCTGCATGCCCCAGTTATATGTCACTAGGGAAATTTTAAAAATTTTCCAGTGAGTTGTCTTAATTGACTAAAAAATAGGAAGGGTCATACAACACATTTTCTCCTGGCTTCAGATTACTGCTATAAACTTGATCAGCTTATTTTCTGATCTAGAGCACCGACAGATTGATCAAAAGCATCACTGGAGTGGCCCTAATCAGATTTTAGACCAGGCCATCTCTCTCTCTCTCTCTCCCCCACTGCCTCTAATTTCAGCTTCTTATCTTAAATCAGTCATGCCATCTGTAGGGGAATGCAATTAAATCCAAATCTACCTGAAATCAACAGAAAAGTTTTTACCGGCTTTATTTCTCAGACTTCAATGCATGGCAAGACTGCTGGAAACTGCAGGACTTACCATGGGCAGAGTTTATTAGGCAACTCTTTCTTTGGTATAAAAAAGGTTTTATAGGCCATGTTGAAATGGGTTATTAAATTGACAAAGCTATAAATGCCACTAACCAATTGTTTGTCATATACACCCCTTTCCAATTACATGAATGCTCTGAAGACCCAGCAAAATGGTGCAGCATGCATGCATACTTTCAAATTATAATACTCATCTGCACCTCTCCAATCAAAAAAACCCAGTTGATACACAATAGCAGACAAACAAGTGTAAACAACTGTGCAAAAAGAGATGTGTCAACACGGAGACTGTTTTACAAATCTGCCTCGTGGTCAGCTTTATGAAGATAATAAGCTGATGTGGAAGTCAAATATTTGGGAAGGAGCCAGAAGCCACATTTTGGGACAGTTAGTCTCTAACAAAGAAATTAAGGGGCAACTTACTTTGAAATTATGTAATCCTGTACTCTCTTCCTGCAGAATCCCTTGCAAATTGCTTTGGCTGGATCTTCTCTGAGACTGATTTGGCCGCAGAATCCCTGCACTTCAGTCCTTTGTCTAAGTCAAGCTGTTGGGACCAACAAGTAAGGTAACCAGAACACACTGGTTTGAGAATATATCTAAAAGGCTAACTTTAGTTTGGTTTTACTTGCATATGTTCATATTCTTGCAGGATATATATGATGTTCTACACTTTCTATACTAAACCAGCACTTTGAACTTAGTGTGCCATATTCCTTTAAATGCCTCTTCAGCAGATCAAAGCATCTGGTAGAGAACAGACATGCTTTAGGAAAGCTGTAAGAACTAAGTAAAAGGTCTTGTTCAGCCATTTTTATCCACGTGCCCCTAGAGAGGCTACCGCAGATTCGAAAGCCTGCCCTACCCACAGAGCCATTGAAATGGGATAAAACTGTGAACTCCCATTTTGATTCCATTATGGGGACTAAGCTGTGGTCCAAGCTAACAAATTGAAGAGATTTTGGAGCAGTCCATGTTACCCACTGACATCATTCTTGCACCTTTCATGGCAAGCCAAATATCTATGAGCAGGTAGATGACCACTGCTCCATGAGTCAGTGCAGCTATGGCACATCATATTCTCACTACCTCTCCACCCATGTCAGCTGGGGTTGCATGAGTCAAGCTAGCAATTAAGAGCACAAAACAATTATTCTTCCTGACATAATCCTTGCCACAGACCGTGAGAGCTTCCTTTAGCCCTGCCTCTGCTTCGCTGTTTCCTCCAACCACTTCCCAGGCTTCACCTTATGATAGTTTCAGGGTGGAGTAACACAAGTCCAGAATCATTAAAAACATCATACTTTTCAAACTATTAATATTTGTTCCACCTACGACTAAGGAATATCCAGTTCTAGCAATGGAAGCCTGGATAACTAATAAACCTGACCCTGTCCTGCTGCAGTGGGAAACAAGCTGGCAACCTTTGAAGGATCCTTCTAACTTCTGTGATTGGCTGGTCCTACAGGGGAGGACACAATTATGACTTTTGAAGTATGTCCATAAAATGTGAGAGTTAACTTAGGAGGCTACAATTAAGAACCTATCCCACACTTACATCCTTTTCCTCTTCACCCATAGTTAAAGGAGTTGACTTGATATCTAGAGTCAGTCAAAGACTTGTAGAAACTTCAGCCTGCCAATCACAGGCACTAAAAAATGGTTTAGGTTTGATTTTTACTGGAGCTAGCACACAAAGAGACACAAAGAGATGCTTTGCTCTTTTGGTGGGAGTTTGCAGCCTTGTGGAGTGTACAGGCAGCAAAGCTATCTACTGACTAACAAGCTGTATATGATTTCTTTATGCTCTATTTTGTCTACTTAAAATTTTGGGACTGAAAATACTTCTTACTACAGGTTTCTATAATTATTTAAATCAAATTTCCAATCTTAATTAGAGATGCAATGATAAACTATCAGTAATATTCAGAGAAGCATTAATCTATCCCTGTGATTTCACTTGAGTGGTAACAGGAACCAGACCATCAGGGAAATAAAGACAAATTGTGTTTTGAGAGAAATAATCAGAAAAAGAGCTTGGGATCTGCATTCCTGCAAGAGCTTGTGTCTGTGGGAAATCCTGTGGGTACCAATAAAAACAGGAAAAAGTGGGGTGGTGGGCCTATTCACAGTTTGATAAAGGAAAATAAATGCACGGGACATCATAAGATTCAGACCCTGCTGCTGAGTGCGTTCTTCAAGGAAAGTAACTCCAACACAAACTTTAAAAAGAGGCTAGTGTCAAACCTTGCCTGATGTGGTAGTTTAAGGCTTATTGGAATATTCTAATGAGAGAAATGGGTACTTTTCTGAAAGCTCAGTGCACTATCAGAATGAGTAGGACATTGGTTGTGAAAGAAAAACAACGATAAAGTCTGTATCATTCATTGTTTTGCTAAGAGGTATAAAAAGCCAAAGTACAGATAATTTTTTCTTCTTAGCTCTTGGACACTGGATCTGTTTGCTGTTCCTTTGCTTCTATCTGATCTCCTCCACTAACCTTAACTGACCAGATAACAGTGAGCTTTGCTGGTTGTTTTCTACCTGGGGAGAGATAAGAAGGTGGTGTTGGCCCCTTCTGGGGTTTTTCTTTGTCCAGAGGGAAAAACTGGATTTCTGTATTATTTCTAAATTGTATATAATTGTAAATATATGTAAATCTATTTTGTATATATGCTTGTATATTTAATTTTGCTGTAAATATACCTTTATCTTATTTCCAAGCTGTCTGAGCTGGTCTGGTAAATTTTAATTAGGGGGGGAGGGGGAGGTTCCTAAACCACAACCCCCATGATAAATACAGAAGTGGAATATACCCCACCCCACTAGACCTTTAAATAACATTTTCACATTCCCTTATGGGACTCAGGCTGGACCAGGAATCGGCTTCTCATGCCAGGTGTCAGATGCCAACAATGCATTTGTTGGTTAAGAAGCTTCTAATAGAAAGCCCAAATGCTAAATACGTAACTGCTGTTGCTTGACAAAACCAAGCTGTAGCCATACTCCTCAGAAAAAAACACAAGACTGTACTCTGCATGGCTTCAGTGTTTTGCCTGAGGAAAATTCAGTTATCTCCTGGATTAATTATCAAGCTGCTTCATAAAGAGCAGTATGAAAAAAGATCTCATTCTCACTGAACTTTATTATAAAATTAAGCAGAGGAATCTCTGAACATTCAGAATAGGATGTGTTTTGTGGAAATAAACTGCACCGACTGTGCTTTAAATTAAAAAAAAGCCCATAGAAACAATTTTTTAATTCTGAATGGAATTGCCGTAACTTTTAGTGACAGCTATATCTTTAAAAGTTTTCACTGAGATCACACCATAATATCCTGAGGAAAACTAAAGGCTTGCTACTTTTTTCCCTCTCAACAATATCAGTTTACAGCTCAACAACACAAGGGTGGAGGAGGAAATTCCTTTATTCTCACCTTCCCCCCTCAAAAAAAAAAAGAAAAAAAAAAGTTCCTTTTCAACAAGCTTTAGTACAATGAGTTTGTCATCAATTGTTTGCAGGAAACATCTCACATTTTTTCCTTCTATGCAATGAGTTTGATCCTAGCAGGTTGATTTAATTTTATAAAGGCAAAAAAACAAACAAAAAAAAAAACCAACAAAAAACCATATGAAAGGCAAAGGAGAGGCAAAAGCCACCATGCTGTAAAAAAATCGGAAATCCCACTGACCTCAGTAGAAGTACCCATACAATGCTCACAGAGGACGCAATGTATAAGCACAAGACCAGAATGATTTGTATTTAAAAGTGTGAATCAAGAGCAGTGTGGCCAGCAGGGCAAGGATTCTCCCCCTTTACTCTGCTCTCGTCAGACCTGTATCTGGAGTACTGTGTACAGTTCTGGAGCCTTCAGCACAGGAAGGACATGGNACAGGAGTAGCAAGAACTTATTCCATTCTGACAAAGCACCAAATTTACCACCACAGAGAAGAGAATAACAGCACATGAGCAGCAACCCCACTAAAAGTCTGGACTAACAGAGACTCCTAAATATCTTTTTCATTTTGGATGTTAAAATGTACTGTGAATAAATTGTTCGGCTTGCAGCAACAATACTGCAACATTGAAGAGCAAGATTTTAAGAATACAAATTAAATCTTCACTCTTATTAATTTTCTTCAAGAGGTTTTCTCTAGTGAAAAGCTATTTCTGGTGCAGCTCTTTGATGATGCTTTGCTTAGTGGCTTCCACTAATGGTGAAAAAGCCAACTGTTGCCCTTGGTTGGAAAGCTCTGCTCTTTCTCTAAAAGGATCAGTGGAAATGCAGGAACTTACAGCTGTTCCAGAGAAAATAATGCTCTAGAAACAAAGGCATGGATTAATTGTGATTTCTGTCTGTTTGCATTAAGCCCTGCAGAAGTTTGTGTCCGGCAAGATCTGGAGGCCTTCCTGCCCAAAACCGGAGTACTGCTTTCCATCTGCCTTTCATAAGGAGAAGCAGGAGTGTGGGAAGAGACCAGGAGTAAAGTCAAGCCTTCAAGGTCTCTTCCTGGTTTCATATTCTGGATGACTGTTACGCATGCCATGTACACATATCTGATGTTGAAAATGCAGATATGGGATATATCAGCAAAGTGAAAAGGCTAGCATGGCAATTGCATTCCAGAAAGGCTTTTATAATGGTAGGCAGTATCTCAGGAGAAAAAAATGTAATTCAGTCAAGCTCATCTAAGATACAAACAACGTGAATAATTCTGCAGTGAATCAGACTGAAGGACTGTCGTGGTGATAGGTCCAAAATCATCTACTCTGCCATACCACTGTATCTGTATTAACTTTCCAGCAGTTGGGGCAGTTACTGACATTTGCTGGTGCATAGCTGGCATCAGAATTTGGTTCCGCTGATAACCTTCTCATAGGTTCTCACACTGTCACATCACATACCACATTACTTTTTAAACATACAGCTTATGTGAGCAAGAATCGACTGAATCAACTGAACACTCAACTGAACACTCAAAGCACTTCTCTGAGAAAATGAATCAACCTTTCTCTCAACCTCACATAAATCAGACAATGACCAGAGCTGGGAAGCAGTTAGGATACACACACATCACTCTTGCTTAGGCCCTTGACACCGAGTGCCGGCAAACACTTCAAAGAGAAACTGAAAAGAAACACTGAAGAGGAAAAAAACTGAGGTAGCTGCAAGACAAGAAATAGGTTAAAGGTGGAGGGAGGGAATGACTTGCCCTGCAGAACAAGAGAACTCATCAGTGGTGAGAAGGGAAAGGGGAGACAGTGCAAAGGTAACCCAGACTGGAAAATACTGGGAGCAAGAGCTGCTTGCTTCCTCTGAGCAAGGATAGGAGCCAGTGCCATTGCTTTGGTAAGTTTACTTCCCCAGCCAGTCCCTTGAGCAGAGTGACCTGCTTCAGAGTAATGATGTTACCCAACATAGCCCTACCTACTTCCCACCACAAATGTCAAAACTACAACCCTGCCTTGCAACTCTAAGGACAATTTTATTGTTGTTGTTGCTATCTGTTTAGCAAACAAACCAAAGAATCTCTTGCAATGCTGTCAAAGAGTGTAGGAAACACTGAGGCAGACTAATAACGTATTTCTCTACTCATCTGCGTTTGAGAAACAAAGGGGAAAATCATAAGATCTTCTCTTGACAAGCCGTACCCATTGACATTACTGAAAGCTTGGGCCTTGGGTTTGAATGATTTGGTGTTTTGGAGGAGGGGTAGCTTTTATCAGAGCTTTTCACAGAAGGGTTTGAAGAGTGTTTGAACCACAAGAACAACAAAGGCTCCAGACGAGTCATTCTTTCAGACTCTTCTGATCTTTACAATACACTCTAAATCTAAGTGTTTTTGTTAGTTTTCAACTCTTCAGTCCAGGAAATGTTCTGAAATAGTAAAGATTAAAAACCAAAATTCACAAACCAACCCCCTCCCAAAGCAAGCATGCAAACAAACAAATAAAACCCCACCCCCCACTCCTCAAAAAAAACCCAAAGAAACCACAAGAATGAGACCCCGAACCAAACCAAACAAAAAAAAACTTCAAACCAGTTAACAAATCAAAATTTGTTATCAGTGAAGCATCTTTTTAGTAAAATAAGAAAAGATTTTACTCATGCTTTAGGGTTTCTTGTAAGCTGAAGAAGAGACAAATTTGGTTCTATTGCCTCTGTGTGACTTTTCTTCTGTGGAGAAACTTATCTATAGCGAGCTCCGTATCAAGCCCACATAATCCAAGTAAATCAGAAATCATTAGAAAAAATAAATCTTGCATACTGCTCTGCAGCATGAATTATTACTGTTTGCTGTTTTGCATCTCACTCATGTCCAGCAGCAGAATGTACGTACAAAATCTGTTTCAGCAGCCCAAAGGTAACTGTATGGGCCAGGAGCCAGTCTGAAATATGAAGTGCAGCAGAGCAGTACAGGCCTGTTTCCATACCGTTCAGCTCAAGATGCCGATTAGATGGAGTCTGAGAAATTTTGTCAGCACAACACTCTACAACATGTATTTCCTCTAGTGATGGAGCCCACTACCACGTTATTGAGGAATGAAACCATCAAGTCACTAGAAAATCCTGATATCGTGCCTAGCAAAACAAAGTCCTCCTGCATGAACATGGGTCGCCTTTTCTTTAAAAAATTAATGTATTCTATTTCAAACTCGCATTTGCCACAGTAAGAACTGCAAACCCTGTAGTGTCTCCTTTTAAATTTCTTCTCTTTTCTGCCTCCCAGGAAAATTAAAGTATTCATTAGATACACCATCTAGAAAGATGATTTAAATGGCATGACTCATTTCCCAAGGCAGTTGCACTCTGACAGATGGCTGATGACAATGAGATGTCGGGCAAAGCATACAGAGTCAGTCCCAATCTATTAAAATACACTCTGCATTGTGGTTACACTCCCAACTAAACCCACTCTGCACTGCTGTTGCATTCCTGATAAACTCACAGGTCAAGAACACACCATTGAACAAGCTGATAGAGCACCTGCAGAGGTAACATGACATGCTCGTGTTCAGGTGTTCATAGTTCACTCTTTAGTCTGGACCAGCAGCTACATCTGTGCTTGGAGGACACAAACCCTCTAAAAGATATATGAGACCTATCATCTGATGTTTCATGCTTTCTTTGCAGAAGTATAAAGCACTGAAGAATCAACTCTTTTACTAAACTGAAAGGGGGGGTGCAACCTGAGTCTGACCCTGCTGTCCTCCAGATACCATGCACCATAGTGCGAGCGTGATCCATGTGTCACAAGGCCAGCAAGAAGGCAAAGGTGTCTTCAATTATCTCAGATTTTCTGCATCTGCAGATGAACACTTCTGGCTAATGCAGGTTGGCCAGGGCTTTAAATACCAGCTGGCTCTTAACTTAATGAACACTGGTGTAAGCAATCGCCTCTCATTCTCCTTCTTCCACACTCACCACTATTTTTAATAGATATCAAATTGTTGGTGTAACAAGACTTTTGTACATATTTGTGTTTGGGTATTTTTGACCTCTGGGTTGCCTACCAGTGCCTAACATGGCAACAGACACACACACTGTAACATCTGCACCTGCAGAATCCCAGATATACTTTCCATTCTGCAGAAACACGTCCTACTGGCATAGGAAGAGGAGTCCTTAAAAACCACCATGCAGATGGTTCTCTGCCCCACAGATCTACCTCCCAGGCAGTTGATGATAAGTTGACAATATCCTCTCGGGCTGTGTTGGAAAGTCTCCTTTTTGACAGTTCACACTGCTGAGAACATAGCGTGTTGGCATGATTTCCCTTCAGAAAACTTGCAATAATCCAGTATTGGAGCATGCAAGAGATCAGGTCAGCCCTATCACCCTTTTCTGATAAGAGGCTTCCAGCAGATAGTTTAATACAAGTGCTATCTGGCTCATCCTAGAGAAGTCGCATTCTTTACCCAGGACAGCAAGATGCAATGACTTGCCAGAGTCAACAAGAACAGTAGGCAAGACATGCCCGAGAGCTGAACTTCTGGACTTCCCACATATCCCACAAGAGGCAGCAAAGCACATGGAAATTTTGCTGTCAAATCATTGCTGCTATGCAGATGAAAATCCTGAATTATGAATAGGCCTGGGGAACGAACAAGAGGCCAAATAACCTAAAAACATTTTATTCAGAGCAGAAGGTATCTGATGACATCCAACAAAAAGTCATGGACAAGAAGCCCCTTACAAGAAACAGCAATTCTATCACAGGCTCTTCTTTCTGGCACAGTTGATGCTGAAAGACTGGTTTATGTAACAGTCAGCCCCAGTGCAGCTCAATTGCTAAACACTTGTGATCCAACCATGACTTGAGCCACTGTCATACCTTCACCACCTCCAAAAAAATCTGTAAAACCTGTGTGGAACAAACACCTAAAGCTAAATTCTGGGAAGTTCTGCTTATGTGCTAAAAGTTTCACTGAGTGGCTAGAGGACTCTCTAAATATAATAGTAGTTGTTGTCAGCTTCCCAGTGACAACTCCAAATGTGAGTGTTGTCCCTCAAGGCTGATCCTGTCAGAAATCTCAAAATCACCTGAACCCCTTGATACTACTGCTAAATTAATTAGATGGAAAAAAAATATTTTCAAGAAGTTTAAGGGTTTAAAATATGCCCTGATCAAAAAAAATCAACTAATTAAAAGGTATTTTTAATTTAAAGTGAGAACTATTCCCTAGAAGTCTTTGACAATATACATTCTAACCCACTGTACCAAGTCAATTCTTATTAACCAAGTAGATAAAAACAATGAGTACAAATGTAGGCCCAGAAAGTCAAAGAGGCAACAAGACAGGGATGCTGAGAGTGCCCATCAAAAATGCTTTTAAAAGGCTTCATTTGCAGAAAGTAAATGGGCACCTCTTCAGCCTGTGCTGGCTTCTCTCTTACAGTTATTTCAGGTGGAAAAACCTGAATTCCAAAAACCCACCCCAAAGTATGGTTGCTGCTCTGCTTCCTTGGAGCTGCTGTTCCTTAGGAATTCAGAGGAAATTTAAGCCTCATATGAACTCAAGAATCAAAGAGGAAGAACAAGGTTTAATTTGCAATAAAAAAATATAAAGGAAATGAGTATGTGTCTGACTAAACAATGTTGGGAATTGAACCAGGAGTGTAAGTGAAAGCATAAACTACAGGCAGCTCCAAGATAGCAACAGAAAGCTTCATGAAGGCAGCCAGCATCAGGTGTATGCAGGATAGACTTTGACTTCTATGAGATTAAACAATAGCACCTAAAGCTAGCACAGGTTCTTCCATGCTACTCTTTGTATCTGGACAAATTACTCAAATGGTTGGCTTGACTAAACCAATTTCAGCATATCCACTGCTTCCACAAGAGAAAACTACAGAATTGCTGTAAATATAGTTTCATGGTTGTACTTGATGACCTTCAGGGTGTTTTCCAAACTAAATGATTTTACAACAATACTGAACACATACAGAGAAAGTGAAAAGACCTCAAAGAATCAGACTACAACTTTGGCTGAATTTTTTTTTTTTTTTTTTTATTATTGCAACTGGCAGCAGGAGCAAGGAACAATGAAGGATTGGATCATTCTCAGAGCCCTGCTGATCTAAGCCAAGCCATGTCAGAACAACATTGCTGGAAACCAGCCCTGGTGTGTTCCTGTGTCAGCCACACGGTTGACAAAATACAACATTGAGATCTCAATGTGTTGGAACTCTTGTGGTTACATTTTGCAGAATCATAGAACCACAGAATGTCAGGGGTTGGAAGGGATCTAGAAAGATCACCCAGTCCAACCCCCCTGCCAGAGCAGGATCACCTATACCAGATCACACAGGAACATGTCCAGGCGGGTTTTGAATATCTCCAGAGAGGGAGACTCCACAACACCCCTGGGCAGCCTGTTCCAGTGTTCTGTCAATTTCACAGCAAAAAAGTTTTTCCTCATGTTTACATGGGACTTCCTATGCCTCAGCTTCCATGCAGGGCCCTAAGTTATCCTGTCATTGGGCATCACCGAGAAGAGCCTGGCTCCATCCTCCTGGCACTCACCTTTTACATATTTATAAACATTGATGAGGTAACCTCTCAGTATCCTCCAACCTAAAGAGCCACAGCTCCCACAGGCTCTCCTCATAAGAGATGTTCCATTCCCTTAATCACCTTTGTGGCTCTAAGCTGGACTCTCTCAAGCAGTTCTATGTCCTTCTTGAACTGGGGGGCCCAGAACTGGACACAGAAGTCCAGATCTGGCCTCACCAGGGCAGAGTAGAGGGCCAGGAGAACCTCTCTTGACCTACTAGCCACAGCCCTTCTAATACACCCCAGAATGGCATTGGCCTTCTTGGCCACAAGACCACATTGCTGGCTCATGGTCAACCNTTTTTTTTTTTTGGTGGTTGTTTTATAAGGTAGAACTTTCCTCTGTGTACAGAGGCAGAGTATGCTGTGGCAGGTACAACTGCCCTGACAAAAAAGCCTGACAGACACCCAACAAAGTCTAAGGCTTGCTAGAAGCTGGTAAGGTCATCCTGGTGCCTCTCAGATATTATCTGGTGCCTCCAGGCCCAAACTCTGATCCTCCTTCTATGTGGTTCTGCAGGCTTTGCCCTCCAATGAAATAAAATGATCATGGTGGAGCCTTGGCTTAGGGCACAAATGGAATCCTATCACAGAGACATTTTGAGTTGTCTCCATGCAGCAAACAGCCTGGCAGTCAGACCTCTCCCCTTACAGTGGGACACTGCTCCTGTCTCACTACCTGATCATCCGGACCACACTGCCTCAGTGTAGCCAGAAGGATGCTGTGGGAGACAGTGTCAAATCCTTTACTAAAATCAAGACAAACCACTCTCTCACATACCTGGTCTTCCAGCTTTTTCTTCAGACTTTGGCTGATCACAGCCCTTCTCTCCTCAGTAAGAAAAATCTGTGTCAGCAAAACACATCTTGAAACACAGGGATATCTAGAACATCAAACCATGACACAAACCACAACATACCCTTCACCTTCCATGTACTTTGCCTGATTTAAAATCAGGTTAGGTGGGTATGTGGGTTTATTGATAGTAGTTCCCATATCAACATGTGGGTTCTCAAGAGCATCACCAGCAAAAGCCTGTTCTTGCACTCACTCTTGGGGCAGGGTAGCAGTTAATGGGGAACTCTAAAATTGGAAATAAAATGACCTATTTATGAGGAAAGTTGATAGAATAGTATTTAAGGATTTGAGACTAGCTTCACTTTCTTTCTTACCAAGCTACAGGAGTGCTCTGATAAATCCCTTAGGGAACAAAGCTAGAGAGACAAAGGCTTTGTTCAAAACTTCCTGGTTAAACCTCACCTGCTTTAACAAAAAATAATCTTCCACTCTTCTGCCAAAACTGCAAACTTTATTAATAGATTTATACTGATTTAATTAGTTTCACAGCAGTGTTTTGCTCAGGGTGCTAGTAAGGTATACATTTTGTCTGGTTCCTATTTCTGATCTAATGTCTTCCTGAAGCCTGCTCAAGATGAGTTATTGAGAAAAAAAGGGAATTTCTTAAAAGTGAAGTTTTTTCAAACATAGATGAATCTGGGTTGTGTATTAGCAATCCTATTAGGGAATTATTCTCAGCTGGCACTACTAAACTTGCCCCATATTTAAGGAGACACAGAAATAGGGCACTCCAATCATCTACACAGATGGAACTGTATTTTTCCCTGGAGTACTGTGGGAAAAAAATGGATATTACTAAGCTCAACTCAAACAATGTGGATGCCACTGCCCCAGATAATGAGGCACAAGATGTCTGCTTGAATTCTTGGATTTACTAGATAAAAAATAACAGCTGTGATGTCAAATATCAGGACCAGGGAAAAAACTGTTAGGAAGGATGCTACATATGCTCTCATGTGCATTTGCATTTGCACCCAGGCTTAGTCCACAAAACTGTCATACTCACTAAGTTACACAGTGGTGACTGTGGTTTTAGTGTATTGGTTGTTCTGTTTTGTTTTGTTTTCTGTTCAAATCAGTACAATCCTAACATGCCACCAGTTTCAAGCTATTTTGCAATTATCAAAGCATGAGACAGTTTTTCTCACTACTTTAGTAAACTGGTACCATCAGCTGCTAGAAAAGGAATAAATTACATAAGCCACCTTACACTAGTGGTACTACACGCACTACATCCTTAAAGAGTTTTCCTGATTCATACATACTTCATAGAAACAGATGTTATACAAAGCAATACAAAAAACACGTAGGAAAAAAAAAGATAGTAAAGCATGGAGAATCATTCCCTTTTAAAGGGAGTGCTGAGACTTTAGCAGCTTACACACTGAAAGTTTTTCCTTTTTAACACCAAGAAGATGGGAAATTATGTCCAGAATCATTGAAGACATCAACAGATGTGGAATCAACAGATTTCTGGGGGGAAAAAAAAAAAAAAAAATTTTTTCCCCCCAGGATCATGATTCATCTCTTTA
>WBNM01005739.1:53597-67286 GCA_013399055.1 Ramphastos sulfuratus
AAAAAAAAAAATCCCATTCAGTAGTATCCTTCTTTTATTCTACAAATCCCTCTTTCAAGTCTGCTTCATCAATAACATCAACATAAGGCAGTCCTGAAAGATGGCTTGCTCGTGTCCAGCTTGCCTGATTGAGCCTGAACATCCTCAGGGGCAGGGAGCATATCTATATTTTCTGAAGTACTGCATGCATAGGAAGAGCCATATAAATATAGCACTACTTGTTACCACAGCATTACATATTTAACATTTATATCAACTGCTGGGGCAAGATAATTACAGACTACAATTCTTCAAAGATTGTGTACAGTTGCATATTATTCCTTCAACTAAGCAGGCACAGCAAAAAAAAGATTTCAAGAGCAATCATTTTAGAAATAAGGAACCTCTGTAACTTCTCTGTATAATTCTTGAATAGCATATTCTCACAAAGAGCATTTGTTTGTGAGCTAAAGAGCTTGATCCACAGACCAATGGAAGCTCTTCCAATGCATTCAGTGAGCTTGGGATTATGTCCTTGCCGAGGAACAGATGCAGGACTTTATTCACTACCACTAGAACAATAAAAATGACAAGACAAAGAATGAAGTTTTCTACAAAGGATAAAGCAGTATTGTTCTGCAGCAACTTAAATACATTAGGCTCTACAACTAAAACGAAAGCTAGCTGTAGAGCTAGTAAAATTGTTTGTATAGCCCATTCACAAAATACACAGTGCAGAAATGTTTAAACATCTAGACATAAACACTCAAGCACAGTGTATTTCACCTAGTATTCAACTTACAGTTATTTGCAAAGACATGGTTGTAAATGTAACTACAAATTCTAGCTGTGCAAACAAAAGTAACACAGAAATAGTTCATTGCTATTAATCATCAAAAGTGCAGGGGAAGAGACAGATGGAAATTTTTTTTATGCCATGGCTCATAGACATATCCAAGCAGTTACCTCAACTAGGAACAGGCTTTCCTTTAATAAGTTGGTCTCACTCAGACTAATGATTTCTATGTGGTCGCTGTTAACATAAGCAATACTGAGTGTTGAGAACCAGAGACATTTGCCCTTGCAGGAAAAACTGGGGACAGAATCACCTCAGGAAAGAGAATCCAAAAAGGGAGATAAGCAGCTGTGTGAGACACAAGAAACTAGACTGAAGTAAAAGTGGCAGCAAATAGGAACAATTAGCAGAAACTAAACCACATGGCAATCTGGAATTTTCAGCAGAGACAAAACGTGGTCAGCTGTTTTCAAGAGGTGTGGGCTCATCTTGTAAGGTGTGGGTTGAATTTGTAAGGATATCTAGCAGAAGGGAGAAAGTGGCAGACAAAAGAGGATGGTTATCTGAAACATGTGCATGGATTTATGTAGGGAGTAGGAATTGGGAAGGGTGGCTGGATTAGAGGAGGTTGCAGTCATAGTAAAAGAAGCTCTTGAGATGAAAATGTGGAGAAAGAACTTAGCATGGCCTAGTGCAAGAAAGTGTGATGAGCAGGAAAGAACATGACACAAACTTTTTTAAACCAAGAAGGAAAGATGGGAATCAAAAGACGATATATAATATTGCACAAAACTATTTCTGTAACCATTAAAAATAATACTATTTACATTTCATGTGCTCATATTTAAATGTCCATAGCTCTTTCAGTTCACAAGCAGCAGCCTCAGACACAAGTCAGTGTTCCTAAACCCAGTACATTTAGTTACCAGACAGAGCTAACACAGTGCTAACTCCAGCTCCAAATACAAAACTAAATGCAGGATGGCACATTTTGTGCCACTTTTTCCTGCAAGGTTGCCACATGTGTGGCACTAACAATTACAGAGAAGACAAATCCTTCTGTCTTTGCTTTTACTTCTACATGGGGAATTCTATCAGCCTTCAGGGACTGAAATCCCTACTACATAGAAGAACAGCAAGACTCACTTGCTATACTTTCCACCTTTATGTTGCTACAGCCTTACTTTCCATTTGCCATATTTTCCACCTTTATGTTGCTATAGTCTTAACAAGCAGTCCTGCAAGTTTTTTATATGGTCTAATCTTACACATTTTCACACTGAAGTAGAGATCTTCTGCAGCTGAGCTGCCTTGTCTGTCTAGACAGTTTACCCAGCCCTCCCTATATCCAAGACTGCATACTTGTTCCTTCCAGTGCTATTGCAATGGTGCTAAATGCTTCCATCTGGGATGCATAATTTGCTGCACAGTGGATGGGAACACTAGAAATGATTGAATGAGAAGTCTGAACCTGCTCGAAGGTCCTCAGGAAGTCAGAGACAAGTGGATAACATAAAAAGAAATTCTTTGCCTCATAACAATGAAGGCTTTTTTCTCACTGAGCCACAAAATCACAGTTTCCTAGAGATGTGTCCCTTTCTTGAATTATTGAGGGAACAGGCCCAATGACTAAACCTGTGGCCAGCCTAAAGGGCTTCAGTAAGTTGATGTCTGAGTTTCACTGCATTTTCCAATCATCAGAAGTGAAATCATGCAAACTGAAACTGTAGTAAGAAGCCTGCTAATTAAAAATACACAGTATTCAGTTCTGTGCTATGAAACTGGTGTGCACTTCAGTGTCTATCATACTGTTGGAGCAGGCAGTGTTCTTTGTCTTTGGATATGAAGTCAGGTGAGTATGTTTTACAGAGGTGTCAGAGCCTGGTAGTCTGGTTACTTTGCTCTGACAGTGCCCATGCAGAGCCACAGAAATAAAATTACAATACCAAAAGTAAAGCATAAAGGCTTTGATTGTTTTGAACAATGATGATCCTCTGTCTTCCCTGACCAACACTGCCTGCCTCACTCATAATATGAAGATGTATTCGAGAACAATTAGCAGAGAACATAATTAGAAATGAACTCTTAGCTGTGTGTTATGACAGGCAGTTCAATAACTCAGATGGATCCTCCTCTCCATTACCCAGCCCAGTTCTGCTGACTTCAGCACAAGGTGAGCTATGGCTAGGAGCAAGTATGGAGAGCACAACATAGGAAAAAAAAGCATTGATGAGAGCTGGAAGGAGCCAACTGGAGAAATTCTCAGCTGTAGGGTAAAAAAAAAAAACCAATACTTTTTACTCCTGAAAGCTGCTTTGTACCTTGCCTTGGATTTTTACTGTGTAGATGTTTATGAATTTTGGCAACACCACTCCATGACTGGTGTGGCAGCAGGGTACTTTCCTAAACTGCTTGTGAGTTAGGGAGGAGGCGATGTGACACAACATAGACTTACATTTTGAATGGTGACCTGAGATTTTCACTGTCTTGCCTCAAGCACCTCAGATACATACACTGTGAAGAAAGATCATCTCCCTTTCAAACTACTCCTGAGCAGTTTATCAACGTCTCTAACATTTTCAGTTATCTGTGAAGTGCATTAATGGCAGCTGGATGAGGGACAGGGGTTGCATCCTGGATCTGTTCGGATTGTTTTTTGTTTGTTTTAAGCAACTATTCACTGAAATTAATTAATCTTTCCAGAACTTCTTTGTCTGACTTAGGTTCTATGGTGATAAAAGCTTTCATAAAACCAATGAAAAATGAAATTGAAGTTCTATATCTTGGATAAAATATTCCAGCAAAATAGCAGCATCCTTTTCACTGCAAGGCATTCTTTCAGCTTACTGATGGTTCTTTAGGAGTTGTTCACAAAGACAATCTCCCAACCTCCCATACAGCAGTGCTGCAGAGAAACCAAATGGCATATACATATGTCTTTTTCCTTCTTAGCAGTCAGCAGTAATGATGGCGGAAAAATAAAAACAGCTGCAGTTTATGCTACTCCCACACACGTATACATTCGCCTTTTTGAGCAAAAGCTGCAAGAAGGGCTCAGTAATAGAGTACATGGTATTCTGAACCTGCACTCCAGAAAGAGCTGCAGGCATAACAGGATGTGTTTTAAAAGCAACAGTGAAGAAGGAGAATTTTCTTAGAAATGAAGAAAAAAGCAATGATCTCCAAGATCATTCACTAGCTTTGGTTTGTTCAATGATAGGTCCAGACTGGCTACTTTTGAGCACATCTTGTGGAGTGGCTCTTTGGGGAAAACATTTTTTTTTTCCTTTCTTTCTTGTAAGGGAGAGTATTACTTTGCCTCATGACTAGAATGACATCTAATATTTGTGTACGGATCTGTGTCTTCAGTGGTCGTGAATGTCTTTATGTCTTAAATACAGGAGTTTTCTATTCCTTGTTCAAATTGTTATTGACTTGAAGCATGCAGCCAAGAGCATAGTCTGGACCTAGGGGTAGCTTGTTGCTTCTTGTTTGTTGACAGGAACTTTTTCATAGCCCAGTTCTCTTATTGGAGTAAGCAAGCTGTTGAAAATAACAGAGGTGTGTGGATTTCTATTCCCTGATTTCTCGTAATTCAAAATCTTTCTCTTGGTATAATAAAAAAAAAAAAAAAAAGATTATAGATTCTTTTGACAGTTAATCTAAAATTGATCATTTCCTTATACAAAAATAGCATTACCCCTTTGACTTTAGTGATAGAAGGAACAATTGATCTTGAATTTATTTCCCTGAGCAAATGCAAATCAGGAGTTTACATGCAGCTGCTCCATGTAGTCTTTGCCTCAAACACCAGGCTTCTAAACCTTCCACAAATTGATAGCAAGTTATTAAAGAAAATTTTACTGCTTCATCGTTTGCTACGACAAAATTAATTTCCTCCCATGCTGGTAAAAACACTGGCATGGACTTTATTGACTTTCCTGTGCTAGCATTTCGCTGATTCTGCTCACCACGGCGTCAGTGGCAGCACTGAGTCAGCCTCCCTCTTAGAGAGAGTTCTACAATTAAACCTCCTCCTTAAGCAGGAGATCGTTATTAAAAAACAACAAGACCTTGTTTTTTAAAACCAAGGACAATGCTAAGTCAATGCTAAAACCAAAACAATGCTAAGTCAGATTTTGTTCTGCATGGCATTGCATTCGCAAGAACTGGAAGTATTGGGTTATTAAAACAAATTGCACTCCACAGTCACTGAACTTTTCATTTTTCTTGGTTTTTTTTTCTCCCCCTTCTTCCTTTAGGTATGACCTTAGATTAAGGCAGAGAAAGTTTGGGGCAAATTAAACTCTAGCTCAGAGCTTTCCCAGCAGTGCTACAGGTCTTTCTTGAGGCACATGAGCTGCCACTAAGCAATACTACACTAAGCAGAGCACTGATAGCAACCAGTGCAAAATGTCTGGGAATGCCTTTGCAAGTTCATGTCCCAAAAGAATTTAAGTGTCTGATTTAATCATAATATGAAAGTTTTGTTTTGACAGCTTTGCATTGTCAGTTCAAACCTTACTTCTATTGCTTGCGTTGTAAGTTATTGGCCTGAAGTAACATGTATTCTCACTGACTGATACTTCTGAGAACGTGCTGATTTGATGCCAAGGATATGGAATTCTTTGATGTATTGTCTATTCTAAATTGTTAACAACATTTAATCAGGCTTATAGTTTATTAGCTGGGGGGGGGGGGGTTGCTTTTTGTTTGGTTGGTTTGTTTTGTTGTAAATGTCAGATTTGGATGTTAGGATTTTGTTAGCACTTAAAGACTGTGGGAAAACCGAATTTTGAGGGTTTTTTTAAATGGTAAACGAAATTAGTAGATATGATAAGAAAATCGTAAGGCAAGGTTTTCAAAATATGTTTTGTGTTTACAGTCTTTAGCTGATTATTCACCACAGTATTTAAGATCTTCAAGCTAGCTGATCTGAACTTCTCAGACCAAATTTTACTCACAGACCAGAATAAGATGCAAACTTGCTACATATATCTTTAAATGCTTCTTTAAATGAAAGAGCTATTGAGCTATATTTAACCAATTGTAATCTAAGAAAAAACTCCTCTGTTTTTATAGTAGAAGTTTGAAATCCATGTCAACAGTTTCATTTGAACCATTTTAATATTCTTGATTACTATTTTAATTAAATTAAAATACATGTAAAATATTAAAGTAAACTTAGATATTAATATTGGCTGTGTATATCCAAGTCTGTACCTTTATTTAAAAATCCAGTTTATGATAGAAGCAGTTGGAGAGGCTTTTACTTTTTAACATGGCTGTTTTTGTTGTTGGATATATGTGCTTCGCACTCAGCAGTGTCAGCAGCCCTGAAGATGAATGGTTAGCTCTGCATGAATTCACTGCCCATTCACTCCTCTTCTGCTCCCAGCTCCTTACAAATTCATTTGCAGCTCTTGAAAACACATAGCTGCATGCAATCACTATCAGAATGACAAAGAAGCACCCACATCATGCCTTTTCCAGAGAAAACGTGTTTCCGTGCACCACCCACATCAGGTAACACTTCTCAGACAGTTGCCCTCAAGCTTATGAGCTGCCTGTGCATGGGTTTACAGCAGATGAAAGGAGGTGGGGTAATGGTAACTGCAGAGGGGCCCAAGAAGGAAGAAGGTCCAAGGGAAAGTGTACAAGGGACAGAATGATGGCAGCGGCGAGGAAGGATTGAGCGTTGGTTTGACACTGTCTTGCAGTAAGCTGTCAGGATTATTTGGATTATTTAACAGGACCCCCTGAGAGATGCATTTTTATTGAGGGTTGTTCTGATCTCAGCTGCTGCATCAGGCTTTTTGAGATTTAGGAGGAGACCCTGCAGAAGTCAAACAAATGCAGTTTACACCAACGGGATCTGCAGTGCAAACTACTCCCAGTCTGGTGACCTCCACACAGCTGAAGATGTGACCCATTCCACTGAATGCAAGTTGCCAGCAAGAATTATGTTGGAGCACAGCACAAGGATGCTTCCCACAAGGACACAGTGGGAGGAGACTTACCCCTGCACCCTCTTCAGCTTCAGGACTTTCATAGAAGCACGATCCTAGTGGGTTCCTTGGCAGCATATCCAATCCTCCTGCTCCTACAAAATCAAAGACATTTTATTGCCCATGGGAAAATAAGCAAGGGTAAGAGTTTGCTTTGCTTGAATACATTTCTACCAGCCACACTCTGTCACCAGCCATAGTATTTTCATAATCATTATTAATGAAAGCAGAAGGAGTACAAATACAATGACTGAAAGAGATCTTTGCCTGCTGTAGAGAGGCAGCCACCTCTGGGAAGAAAACACAGTGGGTGCTTAGTGGGTTGCCACAGTGTGCAAAGGCTGAGGAAGGATACACACTTTTTCATCACCTGCAGTGGCCACCTCTGTCTCTAAGGTGGTGCCCAGTGCTGGTGGGGCTGGTAGTGCCCTAAACCCTGCTAGGTTGAGCTGTAGTCTAACTCCGGATACATGAAAGTGCTGACTACACACCTGTATCTTTATTTCCAACAATGTTGGCTGGCATTTTTCTGCTCTTTGAAAGCCTCAGACACCATCTGTACAACTCACGTTCCAGAATCTTGTAGGTGTTTTTTAACTATTTCCAGTACAGGTTCTTTGGACCTAACCCCTTCTCTTGCCATATGCTCAGCTATGGTATCCATGTAGTCCACAGAGTCAATAGGCCGTCCCCAGAAAGGTTTGAAGACTGCATTAAAACCATAATAACGAAATTGTAAGCTATTTTTATTGTTGTGGTCTCAGCACTCTGGAGAAGATCACACAGCCAGAAGCCTGAACTGACCCCTCCTTTGCATTGTTCTCTGCTATGGTTCCCCAAGAGCATTCCTTCTTTGGAAGCAGACCTAAAAAAAAATTACTCAAGTTTATTCAGTCCTGATTTCTTTTTTTTCTTATTTTTTGTTTGTCATTGTGGTTTTTGGTTGGTTGGGTGTTGTGTTTTTTGGTTTTTTTTTTTTTTTGGTGGAATTTTTTTTTGTTTTTTTGTTTGTTTGTTTGTGGGGTTTTTGTTTTTTTTTTTTTCCTTTCTCCTTTTATTTCCAGCTCACTTCAACAGCTTTATTCATTATAATCTCAGGCCGAAAGGATCTTCCTTATTATATGTCTGCAGAGTATTTATCACACTGGACTTCTGTCTACTGATATATGTGCTCTCCTGCTATTCAAACAGAGTTGTAAAACAGAGCTGTATGCCTTTTTTTCAGCATTTCACTACAGCTTCCCTTCCTACTCAAGTCTCCACGTGTCTTTTTTTCTGCCAGTGTGTTTGGAAGTGCGAAGTCTTCATCATGTTTTCCTTGTATGAATGTCTCTGCTTGCATAAGCAGTAATAGGAGTGGATCAGAGGATGGGAGCAGTTGGTGCTCAAATCTCTATATCTATTTCGTAAGTATTTCCAGGATTTCATGTCAGACTAGATTTAGTTTGATTCCCTGGGCACATTGTTACCAGTGTTGGAAGGAATAATACTTGATCTGAATGTTTGAAAAGTATATCCTGTCACCCTGCAGAAGTGTTTCTGGTTTGCTTTTCTTCAAAAGGACTCACATCATATGAATTACTCCACTGCTGAACCGGTGGCCAATGTGGTTGAAGAAGGAAGAATGAGCTCACTAAAAGACATACTACTGTTCTCTTCCAAAGTGCTCATGTATATGCAGCCTATGCCTACCAAGAAAGGACTATCGGATGACTAGGATGCTAAATGGAGATGTGAATTGCCTAATTTCACACCTCTGCCCACAACTACACAGCCCTTGGTAGGTTCTGGTACTGATCTAAGTTGTCCACCTCTAAGTGACATTCTCTATTGATGGATTAAGATGAGATCATTACAGTGGCAATATGTGCACTTAACTAGGAAAAAAAAAAGACCATGAAAGTACAAGGCCTAGAAATTAGAAGAAAAATTATAGATTTCCCCAAAAGTCTTACAAACATATAAATATCACAAGCCTGTGAATAGACTTCACTTCCACACTACTTGGTCACAGGCCATATCTACCGCAGTATAGACCCCTGACTTGATATGTGTGAAGGACATGGCAAACTTATAATCACACTTATAAGTGGAAAAAATTCCAAGCCTGTTCACTTACATGGACATTTTATAAAGGCTGAACATAGTACCAGTTCATGCTGCCATTAGCACAGCCAAAGTTTTACATCTATCATCATCTGCAGCAGTGACGAAGTAACAACCAGAACAGCTGCAGGGTGGCTCCATCAGCACTATTGAGGCTCAGTGGCTTTTCATCCATCTCTGTGCATGCTAGCTCCAGTTCTGTGTAGCACTGTGCTGACTTATTTGTTTCCTTTTATTTGCTGTTGATTTCAACTGTGAATAGGGTTTGATAGATGACAGCAGTTTAACAATAAAGATGATCAGACAATACAACAGGAATGAAGCTGAGCTAACAGTCTCTTTCCTTAAGAGACATATCTGTGTAGACTTGGGAGAGAAATCAAAGTGCAGAAAATAAGAAGAAATTTGGGCTCTCAGCTCTCCAACACCAGCCAAGACAGAAAGAAACACAGCTTGTCAAGAAAGGAAGGATGACGCTGAAGACACAGATGTTCACATCCTAGTGATGTGGTTAGCAGTGAAAGTGCAGAATATGTATGAAAAACAGAGGTATTGATCAGGTATCTGGAAAACTACTGTGCACACCCACTCATCACTCATAACAAACCAGGGGAACTTTAGCAGCTTGTTCTTGAATCACAGTTCTTCATAAGTACTGTGATCATGGGAGAAGCACCTCTAAGTTGGTTAGCAGTGACCTGGGGCAGTAGAGTCATGTCAATGAAGTTTGCTCCATCCATCTGATTCTGTCAACCCCTTTGGGTTCGTGTTCTCTTTCTATAGGTCCTGGATGAAGAAAGGAAACTTTAAGGTACAATTCAGATACTGAAGTACGTGAAGTTTCTACTGGGGCCTACAACTGGCTTAGAAAGCGCTTTAGAAATGCAACAATTACCCAGAAAGCATGGACATAGGTTCTTAGTTTTGTTTTCTGTTTTATCAACAGAGTGATTTGTGTTTTCAGCATAGAGACTCCATTGTCGTGTTTTTAAGCTGGTGGGAAACAATTCCAAGACCTGTACCATTCGGCCATTACCACTAAAGTAGGTTGTAGCCATCTGAAACCTGTCAGTCTGTGTCCTCTTGCAAAAGCAACTGGTGCAGTAAAGGGACAGGTTGCATCATGAGGAGCTCAGATGGTGAACACCTTTAGAGCAAAGATTTGTCTCCGCAAAGGAAAATGCAGACAAAGAACTTATCAATATTCACCAAGAAAAACTCCTGCAGTAACTGACTTCTAAATCAATCCTTCTTCATTTATCACATGACAGTAATTTATATCTGCTGTGAAAAGTTATAGTCAAATGTTTGCTTGCATGGCAGCTGGAGCATTTTGAGATTTATTATCCTCTTCCACAGAAACAGTGTTTGTGGGGGCACTTTTAGTCCTTTTCAGAGCCAAGGCAGATCACGCACATGCACCAAAAGTGAGTTACTGCTCTCAGTTTGGCTCTCTCTGATTGCTAGAGGGTCCTGACATCTCAGACCTACAAGCCAATCTGTTGCTCATCAGACACTGTCCTGCCCTGTTCAGATTGGAAGGAAGCATGCTAGGTCCAACCACGTAAATCCTGGACCATTGCTAAACTGGCCCGTTTGGTTTTAAACAGTCCCAGGAAGAAATCTATAAGAGTAACTATTTTCACTTGACTCGAGCCACAGCGATTTCTACTGTTTTCTCAGCATGCTTTCTTTCCGCTACCTGTGACTCATCATTAAAAATGGAAGCCGAACTACGTCCTTGTGTTACTCTCTTGGCAGTACCCAGCTAAGCCAGTAGACAGATGCTGTGTCAAACTACAAAGTTTGTCACCAATTGTTCCCATGAAAAGCAATTCAGAAAAAAAAAACAAAACTCAAAAAAGGAGAGAGAAGGAAAAAAAAACCAACCACAAACCAGAGACCCAACCTAGGAAAAAAAGACATTTCAGCAAGAGTGCTGACATGTTTATTTATTGAACCATTAAATGGCTTGGTAGCTTCATGAAATTCAGACTGGGAGAGATTATGTATCATCATGAAGACAAACAAGAACTTAAATAGTGAAGAAAACCACCCACTTATCTGTTTTTTGGCACTAACTTTAATATATGCTATGTTTAGACATTGTTGTATTTCAAAGCAGCAGTAAGAAAACATTCTTACTCTTTTAACCATGCTTGGAGTGCTCACCTCTAAGAGTTAAGAAAATATTTCACACTCGGTTTCCACAAAATATTCAATCTCAGGAAAACTATTACAGAGAGTGTTGTAGGTGCCACTTCTCTTATGATTTGGCTCTCTGATAGCAATTGTTTTAAGAGTGCTAGATTATTTAATCTGTTTTTCTGCATCTGAATGCAGTGTCATTCACTTGGGTGGATGCACAGGTTATAGAGCTAATGTCACAATTCTCTCCTGCTGATTTGCTTTTCCATTCTAAAAGTACGGATTTGTTTGCTTTGGTTCTGTTTTGGTTTTTTTTTTTTTTTTTCAGTTTTCACATTGTGATATATTTTAGACCTAAATACAAACAAGGCAACCCTCTCCCTAAAGGACTATCAGGGCGAAAGTAACACTAACTTATGCCCAATTAATGTGGATCCTTGACTGGTGTCATTCCTCAGAGGAATGGGTTTGATTATGCCAGAAGCACTGTGATGCATCTGTACTAAGAATGTTAAATCTCCACTCTGCAGGTTTTAGTTGCAGATGTAGTCTGGCATCATTCTGGGAAACACCTAAACACACTTTTGCTGGTGGTTGCAAGTGGAGTAGTTAATGCCATTGGTGATCTTCATCACTGAGATGGATTAACTCTCTTCGCCTCAGTCAGGATCTCATGAGTGATTTGAATTAGCCCAGGCTAGCTGACATAGCTTTTGCATGCTTCAGTTTTGTGGGAAGTGATGGCAGCTTGGGTCAACACCTATATCTTCAGCCATTCACCACAAAGTCCTGCGCTTTCAAACTTGGTCCCTTGTTTTAATGGGAAATTTCCACATATTAACATAATTTCTAGTGACCAGCAGTGATGAACTACTGTTGGTTCAAATTGTGCATGCATTTTCTCGCATGCTTAACTCGGTGGGCAAATCCCTTTCAATAACTAGCTGTAGTAGCACAAAGTAGCTGCAAATGTGTTATGAAGTTCAACGTCTGTGGTGGTGTTTAAAAGACATTTGGATGAGGTGCTCAGAGACAAGGTCTAACAGTTGTGTACTGGGAAATGTTAGGTTATTGTTGGTCCTTTCCAGCTGGGCGATTCTACAATTTTATGATTTGTGCTATGATGCAAGCAAAAAGCCCTCAGAACCATAATCTACATGTATTTTGCAATTAAACCCTAAGTATAGACCAGCCCTAAGGTTAAAGATATTCTAAGAGAATGAGATTACAGTGTTGCCTAGAAAATTGTTCTCAGTCTTAGCAATCTTGTTCTCAGTTAACACCTTACAATGAAATTGAGAAACACTGAAGTATTTGGGGACACACAAAAAAACCCAACCAAAAATGTCTGCAGGAAACAAATTAAAATTCTGGCAAGAACTGGGAGGCATGAGGAAGGGGGAAACTGTGACTTTCATTTCTCTCACTTGTAATAATCTGCCTTGGAGTATATTTTCATATGTGAGTAAAAGTGTGATATTCTTTCATTAAAAGAGCTGACGGCATCCTAGTTTTGCCTAGAATTAGTTTCTGTATGTGGCAGCAGTGCAGCCAAACAGTGAATTCATAGCCTTGCACAAAGGTTTAAAAGTAGGAGAGAACTCCTTGAACAATATGAAGAAAGGAAGCACAAGTTATTCATGTAAATTCTTTTTAATCATGACAGAAATAAAAGCAAGCAGAAGGTAGCAGAGAGATTATTTGCTTCCAATGACCGTTCCCTATGAGGAGAAAGAAAATCCATCAGTTACACAAGCAGTACCTGAAGTGCATGTTATTAATGCCATAAGGGAGACAAATAGCTTGTGGTGCTCACCTCATTGCATTGCTCAGAGTATTTCTTGCCCCTAAGACATGCATGCTTGCAAATACCACAAAGATGGACTTACAACCCTCTCAGCAGAGATAAGAGAGAGGACTGCAAGAGCTCTGTCCAATTTCCTTACCTGCAAAGTGAGATAGTTTATCTCCTGTCTTCCTCACACTAATCTTGCCCACACTACCTTTATGACTCCTGTTACCCAAAGTCAGACCTGCATGAGCACGTGAAAACAGGTGGGAGCGCTATCTGCATAAGTGAAAGATACGATGGATGCATCTCCAACAGTCAAAAGCTGTATGTAGCCAGCTAAACTTAATTTCTTCCTTGGTGACTTTCAGCAGCAGGCAGGACATTCCCCTTAGTGGGTCCTCCCGCTGAAGTAAATGGTCTTGCCTTTACACTGTGCTCAGTAGGGATGGGAAGAAAGCAATCTCTGTTTTTCAGCAAACTATGTCTTCAGATGACTATTCCAATTATGCTTTTCTGCCCTTCCCTGTGGTGAGTAACATGTCTGGCTCAAAAGGGTAAATCCTTGCATGTGTTCAGCTTGCATTAATGTGGAGGAAGAGACAATCATACTCTGCTGACGTTTAGCTGCAGGTAGTAGAGTACATATTATGGCCAAATTTTCGGCCAGATTTTCCTCTCACACCTCACGGTCTCCTCCAGGGGTGGCAATTTGGATCCGATTTGCATTTGGAGGTCTGACAAAAATGGCAGCTTTAGTGAAACGTTTGAACTGCACACATCCACCCAGTGGATTTAGGAGTAAATATGTATAGTTTACTCTGAGAAGCCTCCCTCCATGATGCTACAAAAAAAAAAAAAAA
>WBNM01005739.1:76561-130215 GCA_013399055.1 Ramphastos sulfuratus
GCAGTGACCATACTGGAGGACTTTCTGGCTTTAAGGCTGTGTTCTCTCTGGAGAATGTCTCTTTGATAGATTTTTGCCTCTAGAAAGGTCTCTGAAAGTCTAACAGATCTGCAAGACATTTTTAAACTATGATACTTTTCACACAAGTGTCTTATATTCTTGCCTCAGCCTCTTCTACTCGATTTACTTTTTCTTACTGTATGCAATGGAAGTAAGAAAGGCAAGGTCTGTTTTGGGATCAGACATTACATCTGACTTGAATTCCTTTTTCCTAGAGACTGATGTATTGCCCAGGCTTTTCATGATCCATATGTGGCACTGGAAGAGTGATTTGTGTCCAGAAGAGGATGAGCCCAGTAATAGTAATCACTATCCATCAGTTGTTTGTTCATTGGGAAGCTTTAGTATCTGTTAAAGAGCATGTTAATCTCCATATGCATGGCAATGGATGTTAAACCATAGTCTTCCTTTCTGGTGGTAGCATCAAGCTGGATCAGAGTGCTCTCTGCTTCAGAGACATCCATCCAGAGACTGCAGTGCAGCAGTACTCCAAGGAGTATTGTGAGTATATGTGTATGGTTGAAGGGAAAGAGGTGGCAGGTGGGAATGAACGGAACACCGAAGAGCTGGCCACAATCAGCAGAGAACGTAGCATCATCCAGTATTGACAATGTACAGCTGTGGGTCTGTTGCCCATGGGTAACTCTTCATTATTACACACACTTGACTTGAAATCATTGTGTCATCCCCCGAGGCTTCAGACAGAAGTGCTTTGCTGGCTGGAGCCATGTACATTTTCCCCTTGAATCTGCACAGCAAAGTTTCTGGAATAAAAATGAGCTCTGAGAGAATAAAACCACATTGAATTTCAGTAATAGTAATTTTTGACAGAAAAAAATTAGAGAGCATGTTCTAGAAATGTTGAAGCAATATCTTACTGTATTGCAGTTGAGATATTAGTGGGATGTCATGTTTTATTTTGGGTTTGGTTGGTTGTTAGTTTGGTTTTTAGTTTGTTTGTTTGGGTTTGTTTGTTGTTTGTGTTGGTTTTTTTCCCCTTTTTTCTTTTTTTCCCAATGCCTCCAGCTGGCATTGAAACTTCCAATCATGTTCTTTTTTAAAACAGATGGTCATTTTAGAAAGTTTCAGTTTGGGTTCGGCATGGTAGAATTTCCTGTTCTGTTTGTTCATTTTCACCAGTGAATAAAAACAGTATTAATTATTCTACTCTAACACTGACAGTGTTAGCAGCCTGCTTCAGATGGAAGAGCATGCAACAATAATTTTTGCCTCCTTCCCTTCCTTGCCCAGCACCATCTCAGCTGCCTCTGCTGTGGANGTGCTTGTGATCGAGGCCTCTCTACTTCACTTTCTTCTTTATACTATTTCATGTTCTCCAAAAATGCTGTCTGCTTTACAGGATGGCTCATCTGGAGAACACTTCTGCTGTTCCCAGTTATTTAAGACTTTGTGAAGTGGTGTTTAACAAAATGGGATGATACAAGTAGATTCATGGAAGTAAATTTGGCTACTCATATTAAATTCAAGCACATGACTGTTTCTTTTCTTTTAGGGCAAATGCCATGCCTAGTAGACTAGGTTATGTTTGATTCCAATTTTTACANTATTGACAATGTACAGCTGTGGGTCTGTTGCCCATGGGTAACTCTTCATTATTACACACACTTGACTTGAAATCATTGTGTCATCCCCCGAGGCTTCAGACAGAAGTGCTTTGCTGGCTGGAGCCATGTACATTTTCCCCTTGAATCTGCACAGCAAAGTTTCTGGAATAAAAATGAGCTCTGAGAGAATAAAACCACATTGAATTTCAGTAATAGTAATTTTTGACAGAAAAAAATTAGAGAGCATGTTCTAGAAATGTTGAAGCAATATCTTACTGTATTGCAGTTGAGATATTAGTGGGATGTCATGTTTTATTTTGGGTTTGGTTGGTTGTTAGTTTGGTTTTTAGTTTGTTTGTTTGGGTTTGTTTGTTGTTTGTGTTGGTTTTTTTCCCCTTTTTTCTTTTTTTCCCAATGCCTCCAGCTGGCATTGAAACTTCCAATCATGTTCTTTTTTAAAACAGATGGTCATTTTAGAAAGTTTCAGTTTGGGTTCGGCATGGTAGAATTTCCTGTTCTGTTTGTTCATTTTCACCAGTGAATAAAAACAGTATTAATTATTCTACTCTAACACTGACAGTGTTAGCAGCCTGCTTCAGATGGAAGAGCATGCAACAATAATTTTTGCCTCCTTCCCTTCCTTGCCCAGCACCATCTCAGCTGCCTCTGCTGTGGAGGGACTACATGATTGGCTTCTAAGCCCACTAGCAGTGGAAGGCCAGGGAAGGTATCTCTGCAAAACAGAGGTCTGGGAATAAAAGCTGTTAGTTACATAGAAAACAAGAATTTCACCACTACAGACCAAGACAAATCAGTTAATTTCAAACACTTAACTGCATCTCATTATTATCACAGTATCACAGTATAGCAAGGTTGGAAGAGACCTCAAAGATCACCAAGTCCAACCCACTACCACAGACCTCAAGACTAGACCATGGCACCAAGTGCCACGCCCAAACGTGCCTTGAACACCTCCAGGGACGGTGACTCCACCACCTCCCTGGGCAGCCCATGCCAGTAGCGAATGACTCTCTNACAGCTTCTGGCCAGACTTTTTTTAAAAAAAATACATTTCTACCTAGTTGACAATCACAGAACCAAAGAATCACAGAATGTCAGGGGCTGGAAGTGGCCTCGGAATATCATCCAGTCCAACCCCCCTGTCAGAGCAGGATCACCTATAGCAGATCACACAGGAACTCATCCAGGCAGGTTTTGAATATCTCCAGAGAGGGAGATTCCACAACCTCCCTGGGCAGCCTGTTCCAGTGTTCTGTCACCCTCACAGTGAAAAAAGTCCTCCTCACATTTAAATGACTGAATGGGTGAGTGAAATTAAGGCTGGAACTTCTGGAGGAGTCCAGTGCTTTAATAGTGGCTAACAGTGGCAGTATACTGGAATCTTAATCTCTGTTCAGCTCTTCTGCTGTAAAGGAGATTTGCTTTTTGAAGCTATGCCTACAGAAGACCCCTTCCTGAAGAAAGACCTTGCTTATGGGCCACACTTTCCTTACAAAAGACAAAAGGACTGCTGCTACTTGTGACAAGTAGCACACTTCTTCAGAGTAAACCGAGTGTGTTTTCTTTGGTATTTGTATAAGAGCCTGTGCTCCCCTCCCTGACTTTCTCTTTCTCTAACTGTAACTATTTATTTATAGTCTGCGATCTTGCTGATGTTTGGGGAGCCCTCTTCAAAAACATTATTGCACCAGTGAGAGGTTTTCAAAGTAATTTTAAGACTTCTCTTTATTTTTAGTGCGTTGTGGCAAACGCCATCTCTGACTGACTTTCCACACAGGCAATCTGAGTTCAAAAGGCTGGCTGTGGGAGTAATGTCCTGATCCTGAAAGCACATGTAGATTGTTCTCCTAAGGGCTCCGTGGTCCTGCTTGCAATGCTTGCAGCTGTTAAGCACTGTTTAGGCACTGGAATGGACTGCCCAGGGAGGTGTTGGAGTCACCATGCCCAGATGTCTCTAAGAGAAGATTGGATGTGGCACTTGGTGGAATGGTTTAGCTCATGTTGTGGTGTTAGGTTATAGGCTGGACTTGATGATCTTGGAGGTCTTTTCCGATCTCAGTGATTCTCTGTGATTCTGTGAAAGCTGTCCTTTGATACCAGCCTGGCTTTAATCCCTCCCAGTCTGTGAATTAAAGGAAGACACTTCTTGATGCTAGACAGGAGAAAACAGTAGCCTTCCTTTTATTTCCACTTCCAGTTATGCCTTTTAAATTCTCTGGATTTTGTCTACAGCTTTCAGCCATGATGTTTGCTTTGCAGCAGCTGTAATGAGAAAACGGAAAATGGAGATAGGCAGGCTACAGCCTCTGTGGTAGGTCCTTGATTTGTTTGTATTTGGGAATTGTTTGGCACATTGTGAAGATAAATCAGTAAATTACAGAATTAATCACAGTATTTCCATCTCTGTACATTCTAAATCTTGATATACAAAATAAGTGAAGAAAATTAATAGTGTGATGTTTCAGTAGCTTCCCCATGTGCTTTATTATAATTTCCTGATTGTGTTAAACAGTGCTTAAGAATAGTGTCTGTAAGTGTCTTAAATACCACAGAAAATAAGACACGGAGTACAGCAGCTGTGCAGGGCTTGCAAATACAGCTAGAGCAAGTATTTTCTAGATTTTATTCTCAGCCAGCAAGCCCAGAAACTACTGTTTTTGTTCTTGCCTCTTTTAAATTATAGCAAGGTCTCCCCCCAAACTGTTTTGACTCTATGAGCTGCAGATTTGAAAAGGACCCTGAAGAGCATTAGACTTGCAGCACAAATAGTAGCAGCAAAAAATGGGAATTACTTATCTCATATTGTAGGAGTATTTTCTTCCCAGGCTGGTGCAAGTAGAAACTATCTTAATTAACTCTTGCAATTTATTCATCCCTTGACAAGCTCCAGTTTCTGTACCAAAAAAAATCCAGACTCAAATAGCATCAGTGGAGAATTTCCAGATCTCAGCCCTTCTCTCGGTGTGCAACTGCACATGGTATTTAACAGCTAGATGACTTCACCCCATCTCCCTTGTAACCTAACCATACCTACCAGTAAGTTAACCATACCTAACAGTATAAGATTGCTTAAGCTGGTCAGTAGAAGGAAGCATTAGTTCTACCTCCACACCAATTTGTCAGTGAACCCTTATTTCTCCAGCGTTAAAGATGTGCCTGTAACTTAGTGCGTTAAGAAGAAACCTCTTACCACATAACAAAAATTCAACATTGTAATAACTTGTTTAAAAATTTGTCAGGATTAAGTAATCTAATTTGCTTTAACTTGAACTATGTACGTACCATAGTACAATGATGAAGATTTTCTGCAGGTACCAAAAACCGTATCTTTCCTTTTAAGCTTTGAGATGCCTACAAACCACAATGCAATGCTGTCTAAAAGTAACTACATGGAGTACAGGGCAGTACAGCCATTTTAGCATGGGGTGAGGCTGAAGTGAATAGATAGCCTCCTTATCAGCAGAACTAATTAGATTAACTAATTCCCTACTGTCCCCAGAAGCTGCCATATTGCTGCCAGTGCTGGAGCAGACTCATGTATAGCCAGTGGGAATCTATAGCCAGTGATGCATTACACACTATGGAAATACTCAGAAAGGAAGCTGAACTGATTTGTCAGATCTGAGAAACTGATCCGTTTTTACATTTGTCTCCTTTCTCCCCTTCACCTATTCTTCTCCCTTTGTTCTCCCACCTGCAAGCAAGCAAATATGTTTCTGCTTTTTTTACCTCCTAAATCATGGCAAACCCATCATTCTCAGCAAAAGCATGATAGTTGTGAATTGCTGGTTTTGATTGCTATGTAGGCTATTTTTTTTCTGATTTGTCAGGACAGTTACAAGGATAACCCCTCCAGAAACTGTTAACAGCAAGAAGACGTTTTGTGGTGATATGTNCTCATATGAGAAGGTTACTGGTAAAAAGACACTAGTGACTATGAAGCAGGTAGTTTTTCTGTCATGGATCCAAATATGGATCACATTTTGCACAGCTGTGCATGTTCTGTAGTTTTATAAACTCCTGTAGGGACCAGCCTGTGTTTCTCTCATGAGCGGCTAGAAAGGATTTGTATGTGGTTGTGCACAGTGCAACAAACATTTGGGCAGACCTTTTGCAGTGGATAGGGAATACAAATAGATGTCTTGGGACAGCAAAAATTACTATTGATTTCTTGTCCCTCTGTTATCGTTCATTACTACAGTTGTCAGCCTTAGAGGTTTATTTCTGTAACCTCAAAAGTACTGTAGTGTGAATCAAGAAGCGTTGCTGAGTTTTAGGGATCAAGGGAAGGCTGCAAGGGCCCTGTGAGAAAATAAAGGGTTGATTGAGAAAGAGTTATTCCACTTTACCCCNGGGCTCCGTGGTCCTGCTTGCAATGCTTGCAGCTGTTAAGCACTGTTTAGGCACTGGAATGGACTGCCCAGGGAGGTGTTGGAGTCACCATGCCCAGATGTCTCTAAGAGAAGATTGGATGTGGCACTTGGTGGAATGGTTTAGCTCATGTTGTGGTGTTAGGTTATAGGCTGGACTTGATGATCTTGGAGGTCTTTTCCGATCTCAGTGATTCTCTGTGATTCTGTGAAAGCTGTCCTTTGATACCAGCCTGGCTTTAATCCCTCCCAGTCTGTGAATTAAAGGAAGACACTTCTTGATGCTAGACAGGAGAAAACAGTAGCCTTCCTTTTATTTCCACTTCCAGTTATGCCTTTTAAATTCTCTGGATTTTGTCTACAGCTTTCAGCCATGATGTTTGCTTTGCAGCAGCTGTAATGAGAAAACGGAAAATGGAGATAGGCAGGCTACAGCCTCTGTGGTAGGTCCTTGATTTGTTTGTATTTGGGAATTGTTTGGCACATTGTGAAGATAAATCAGTAAATTACAGAATTAATCACAGTATTTCCATCTCTGTACATTCTAAATCTTGATATACAAAATAAGTGAAGAAAATTAATAGTGTGATGTTTCAGTAGCTTCCCCATGTGCTTTATTATAATTTCCTGATTGTGTTAAACAGTGCTTAAGAATAGTGTCTGTAAGTGTCTTAAATACCACAGAAAATAAGACACGGAGTACAGCAGCTGTGCAGGGCTTGCAAATACAGCTAGAGCAAGTATTTTCTAGATTTTATTCTCAGCCAGCAAGCCCAGAAACTACTGTTTTTGTTCTTGCCTCTTTTAAATTATAGCAAGGTCTCCCCCCAAACTGTTTTGACTCTATGAGCTGCAGATTTGAAAAGGACCCTGAAGAGCATTAGACTTGCAGCACAAATAGTAGCAGCAAAAAATGGGAATTACTTATCTCATATTGTAGGAGTATTTTCTTCCCAGGCTGGTGCAAGTAGAAACTATCTTAATTAACTCTTGCAATTTATTCATCCCTTGACAAGCTCCAGTTTCTGTACCAAAAAAAATCCAGACTCAAATAGCATCAGTGGAGAATTTCCAGATCTCAGCCCTTCTCTCGGTGTGCAACTGCACATGGTATTTAACAGCTAGATGACTTCACCCCATCTCCCTTGTAACCTAACCATACCTACCAGTAAGTTAACCATACCTAACAGTATAAGATTGCTTAAGCTGGTCAGTAGAAGGAAGCATTAGTTCTACCTCCACACCAATTTGTCAGTGAACCCTTATTTCTCCAGCGTTAAAGATGTGCCTGTAACTTAGTGCGTTAAGAAGAAACCTCTTACCACATAACAAAAATTCAACATTGTAATAACTTGTTTAAAAATTTGTCAGGATTAAGTAATCTAATTTGCTTTAACTTGAACTATGTACGTACCATAGTACAATGATGAAGATTTTCTGCAGGTACCAAAAACCGTATCTTTCCTTTTAAGCTTTGAGATGCCTACAAACCACAATGCAATGCTGTCTAAAAGTAACTACATGGAGTACAGGGCAGTACAGCCATTTTAGCATGGGGTGAGGCTGAAGTGAATAGATAGCCTCCTTATCAGCAGAACTAATTAGATTAACTAATTCCCTACTGTCCCCAGAAGCTGCCATATTGCTGCCAGTGCTGGAGCAGACTCATGTATAGCCAGTGGGAATCTATAGCCAGTGATGCATTACACACTATGGAAATACTCAGAAAGGAAGCTGAACTGATTTGTCAGATCTGAGAAACTGATCCGTTTTTACATTTGTCTCCTTTCTCCCCTTCACCTATTCTTCTCCCTTTGTTCTCCCACCTGCAAGCAAGCAAATATGTTTCTGCTTTTTTTACCTCCTAAATCATGGCAAACCCATCATTCTCAGCAAAAGCATGATAGTTGTGAATTGCTGGTTTTGATTGCTATGTAGGCTATTTTTTTTCTGATTTGTCAGGACAGTTACAAGGATAACCCCTCCAGAAACTGTTAACAGCAAGAAGACGTTTTGTGGTGATATGTACTCAGAGCACCCCCCCACATTCTTGCAGTCTTGTAACAGTCTCTAATCCCATGAGATCCCATGGCCCCATGAGGCAAGGTAGTGCTAATTATCCTAAATTACAGACACAAAACACGTGAAAAATCTTGGACCTACAGAGGTATTTTAGCACCTACACTTTCCGTCTAAAACAAGAGGATCATGTCTCTACATACCTTTGTAGATCTGGAGATGAGGGACTTTTTGTGAGGTCATGCTGAACCACGCAGAGCAGCAGCAATTGGAAATGATGTTTCCCAGGACCTGGACCAGCACATTTATTAGTGCTCAGCTGAGTCCGGAGGGCTTGCTTACTTATACTGGGAGGAGCTGCTGTGTCTAAAAGACAGGACCCAATGCCCTTCTTTCTGAGGCAAACGAGTAACAGATTTGCAGGCCTGTATCTGTGCAGCCACACAACTCCTTCCCACCCCTTANAGCAAAAATTACTATTGATTTCTTGTCCCTATGTTATCGTTCATTACTACAGTTGTCAGCCTTAGAGGTTTATTTCTGTAACCTCAAAAGTACTGTAGTGTGAATCAAGAAGCGTTGCTGAGTTTTAGGGATCAAGGGAAGGCTGCAAGGGCCCTGTGAGAAAATAAAGGGTTGATTGAGAAAGAGTTATTCCACTTTACCCCATAACAAACTATGGAAACACTCCAGGTTGAACTTTCAGAGTGAGCACCTATCTGCCTTTTGTTATCACAAGGGTACAGAACTGGTAAAATGAAGGAAAAAGATCAAAAAGCTGAGAGAGCTGGTGTTGCACGTGCTGAACACACCCTCACTCTGTTAAAGACATTGACCTCCAGGGAGCCACTTCGGAAGTATTTAAGGGAAGTGCCACACTATCTCATCAGATGCTAAGTATTTTCTTTCTACCTACATGCTATGACAGTGGGGGGGATCAAACCAAAACAACACAAATTTTCACATTTTTCCTAGATTTAAAAAGGACAATTGCACAAAAGTATTTTGTTTCTGAAACTTTAGTAACAAGAGTGGTATTGAAATTGTCTGGTCTGGTTTTGGTGTTGTCACAGATGACTAATTTTTGTACAGTGGAGGAGTTTTCAAATGAAAACCTTCTCATGATTAAATGAGGTGGAATGTCAGAGGCCATGGTATGCACCAACAAGTAGAATATGTACCTGACACATCCAAGTGCCCAAGCACTAAATTAGCCAGACATAGTAACACCCTCATCATTTTATGGTCTTCATATAGATGCTTTTGCTAACTTAAGAGTCATGATCCTTCATTTTGCCATGTTAGTGCACCTTCTCAATTAGGAAGAAATTTTAAGTTATGGCCACTTCTCTCAGCTAAATCAATTCTAGGCCATTGATGACAGCAACATACCAGTCTTTCTGGCATTTATAGTCTTCCAGGACAGACAAAATTCACTTTCTGTCAGTCATATACAAATAAGGAAAAAAAAAAACCCAGCTTGAAGCCCCACTTACTGCCAAACTCTGAGAATTAAATTATAAAGCAGCAAAGCAGGGCACATGGTCATTTCCCCTCCTGTGATATTACTAAGTACCATATTGTAAAGGCTCAGATGCATATCTGTATGGCTAACAGGTGAAAGAAGAAGAGGGAAGGTACTTAGCAATGAGCAGTTTGTGGTGAGTTTCTTAAATGACTGAATTTAAGCTCAATTTTTAAATTCCTGAGATGAGGCTTATGATGCCTGGCTACATTAACCATGCTATTACTGTTACAAGCTTAAGTAAGTATAACATCTTAAGGACAAAACTACACAAGGGTTTTTCTTTTTTTTCCCCTACAAGTCAAACTATATATAAAGCTTCTTCCAGTATGACATATGAAGGACATTATCTGTAATAAGCCTTGGGGAAAAAAAAAAAAGGCACACTAGTTATTTTGTCAGTCCTTAAAATTATTTAGTGATTATTTCTGATGAGTTATATATGCTGTATGGAATAACTTGACCTGGGACATGCTGCTGTGCTGACCAAACCAATCCTCTATCTTCTGTAAATATGAAAAGATGCCATGTGATCCTAGAGCAATGTCCTTGGCAAAGTATCATATGAGAAGGAAAAGGAAAAGAGAAAGTGAGACAGTAACAGGTAGGTTGAGTTAATATGTATTGAAGCATCTAATTAACATAACATTCAGAGCAACATGGCACAGCAGAGGGGAAAAGGAAAAGAAAAGAAAAAAACACCAAAGTGTAGAGTTAGCACTTTAATTTTTTAATTTTTTTAAAAAATATTTTTAAAGAGAGAGAAGCAGCTTCAGTGTGGTATGTCCTTGAGATCACAGAGCATCTTGAAGTGTGGTGGTTAGAGAGAAACACAGTAAAAAGACACAGAAGTAGGCGCAGTGAAAAGGCAGATTTATTTGCTAGTAGTATTGTACAGAGAAAAAAAAAGAGAGAAGCCACAGTTACAGCATGGCTGTTGCTGGCAGTGTTCTTGTTTTTTTATTTTTTTCGTACTTTTTTTTTTTCTCAATCTGAAGAAAAAAACATAACAGTCAAAAAAGTACACTTCAGGTTACAAAGTACAGCAGCTATCCCCAGCAATTCTAATCCAGTGTTAGCACAGCAGTTTTTCCCCAATAAAATGGGATTTTATTTACATTAGCTCACAAAGAAAGTGGGAGACTAAAGCTTAAAAAACATCTCAACCATAACCTACATTCACCATAAAAGCTGCATTTTACACAACATTTTCTTGAACCCCTATAAAGAGTCATTCTTGTCTATGGAGTGAACATAGTCAGGAGGAGCAGGAAAAGCTCAGAAATGGGTTCTTTGCCTTTGTCCTGATTTTGGTTGGCTACCTTTGCTGCACACAGATTCACTGGTCACTGGAAAAGCAAAGAACTTCCAAATGGATTTATCTCCTGTAAATGCCCCTAAGCAGTACCTACATCCATACATGCAAAATAACAGGAACGATAGTTGAGCCCATTATCAATAAAGCATCTTAATCATGGATATGGATATGGGCTGGTCTTAATACACCCTCAAGGCTACCTATAACTGGTACAGGGCTTAATTACATGTTATTCCTGAAGGAAGTGCTTAAGGTTAGTGGACCTTAAGCGCTGTCTCCAGATGCGACGTTATACATTGCACAAAACCTTCATTTTTCAAGTTTGCCTCCCTCTGACTAGCACGTTATCTTGGAGGGATACCAGTAACTTCTTGGCAGCTAATTTTACCAGGAATGCCTGGATCAGTCTGTGGGGAATTTTGTGTTTTCTCCTGGCTTTTATACCCTGACGATTGCAACCTGACAGTTAGAGGGTGGCTTGTTGTTTACTTCTGTAAATTGGCTGCTGGATACTGATATTTTATGCCCTTGAGCATACATGGTTCATATAGTCTTGGGGGGATTAGGAGATTCGCGTGGGAGTGGGAAGAGAGACAGAAGATTTACCTAAACAGTAGATTTTAGTGAAAGCCCCTGTTTGTGGAACACATGGGATGCTAGCTGAGTATCTGTGAAGATGAATGAATATTGCCGGATGAGGGAGAATGCTCCTCTAGAACCAAATCTGACCTGGGAACCTAAGAAAATGAAGGAAGATGTTCGAACACTGTGGACAGGTGACCGTAATTTCTTTTTACTTGGAACTCATCTCAACAGGCCCGAGGTGATGTTTTTAACTCCAGTCTCTCTTTTCTTCCCTCTATTTTTGCTCATAAAAAAGCAGAAGTAGAGAGAGGAAGCAAAAACAAGCAGCTGAGCAATGGTGTCTAGCATGAGAGCAAGTACAGAGACAGGGGACAGAGAGAGTCTGGAGCAGAGGTGTGCAGAGGGAAAAATTTGGAAGAAAAACTCAAACTGCCTCTTTTATGTAGTGTTTGTGTCCAGGTAAGAAATTTACCCCAGCCTCTTCAGGCACTGGGCATTTCCCAGAGGGCGTTTCTTTTACTTTCAAACACAGATAGCAAGCAGACCATGCTCTAAACCCTTCTCTGCAGAAAAGTGCACCAGTTTTGCAACATGGTTGAAAAATCTAAGTAAAGGAATCAGAAGACACAGTTGTCTTGCTTGTAGCAAATTGTTTAAAGACCAGACCAAATTTCTGCGTGTGCCTAAGTTTAATTTGTCTGAGTCATTCCATTAAACTGAAAAGAGCTGCTTGGATGCTTAATTTTTCGCTCACAGCTAAGTCTTTAGGTCTTAAAGACCTACTGAATGCAAGGACTAAATTCAGGTATGAATCGCTAACATACCAATGCAAGTTTAAAATGTACAAATATACCCAAACTGGTGGACTTGAGCTATATAACCAATTCTTAAAAATTAATAATTAATTGAGGGGGAATAGTTTTTTTTTATTGTTGTTCTATTTCCTAAAGTAGATTAATTCTTAAAACAACCCCCTAAATCCTCCTCTGAGAAGAACTTGGGAAGCAGTTGCAAGAAAGCTTTGCAATACAGTAGCAGCAAACCTCCTCAAAATAACTGAAGTTTTTGCAAACTGGAGGAAGAGTCTCAGATGTTTGCCCTCAAGTAAAGTAGCTCATTCTTTATTTTTTGAACAGCCTAGGTGGAATCAACAGAGGAAAATGCTATAGGGTTTGCAAGACTCTTTGAACCCATGAGGGGAAAGGATCAGTTTTATAATACTTTGATTTTAAATACAAGTGGGATGTTTTAAAGAATTTCATGCACCCTTGTCACTATTTACAAGCTAAGTTATTATTGTAAGTTTATATTACAAGTCAGATTTATATTACAAGTTGGATTTATACTGTCTTTGGGCCAGATGACAATCCATTTATACTCTAAACTTCATAAATTCAGCCATTTTATACAACTTTTACGTACAAATATTACAGTCCACGTTTTTGTTGGATGTTGTCATAGCCTGTGACTTCCGATCAGCTCAGAACTGAAGTTTGCTCTTGCTGCCCAGAATGCTCGTGGAACATAATCTGAGCAAATTCTAAACTTTCTAATACACATAGATAATGGGTTGAAACTAAGTGAAAATTTTTGTAAAAATAAATATGACGTGTCAGTCTGTGGGAAAATCTTCTATTTTGTTTAAATTAGTTTGTTCTACTCCTTTCGGTGGCATCATCTCTTTCATTTTGAAATCTAATCCTGGATAAAGTATGACAAAGTGAAAAAAAAAACAACAACAACATATAGTTCTCCTATTTAGCCATACCCCTATATTTAAAGTAGGTATCTATTGCCTTCCATGTTGGCTTTCTAGATAAAGAAGCTTGTCTAGTTATAGAAAGCACAGATTCACTTTTTTTTTTTTTTTTTTTTTTTTTTTCTTGTTAAATAGATCTAGTTAACTAACTGTGTTCATAGAAGGTATACTGGATTCTACTCTTGTAACTTTACTCTTTAAAAAGTGTTGTGATCCTGCTTTTCAGAAAAAATTGTGGTTAAATCTACAAAAGTTCCCAAGAGGCTGGGCATTGTCATAAACATATGAAAAAGTTCAAAGGTTCAATGTCACAGGAAAGATGATATTAAGAAACTCAATTCCCACGTGGGGTTTGTATCTCATTACAAAAATATCTATTCCTTAAAAAAATACAGAAATGTAAAATACTACATTTTCTATTATATCCCCACTTACTTTCCAAGTATGCCTTTTGGATGTTGGACTAAGTCAAAATGTAGAACACCTTTTACTTCTCTAGCAACTCTACATGCTGTCTTTCTGCTCTGATTTGTTTGTTGTATCTTTATAACTTTAGTCATGAAGCATCACTAGTGAACTTAGGCACAATGGCAGGGTACTAACAAAACAGCTGTCAGGGAGGTCCCACTTAATACTTCAGTCCCGGACAATACTGCCAGAGTAGCACTGCTTACTCAGGACCTGATCCTACCATATGCTAAGCACCATTTTGCTTTGTGTTTTTCTCAGCAGAAGTAGCAATGCTCAGAGTTAGCCTCTCGGATTGCACCACCCTAGACAAACTCAACAGTGCATAAAATTGGCATAGGTACACAAATAACACACAAACTACACCCTGTGGTAATCATCCATGCCCTGATCTTGCAGACACCTACATGTAATATGCCTGCAAAGAGGTCTGTGACCAACAGGATTAGGTATATGTGTTTTTGTTTGCAGGGCTGAGGTCTTCTATTGCACTGGTAGAGGTACACTTCATAGAGAAGGGCTTGTGCACACTTCTCTTGCTGGGGATTGAAAGATAATGTTGTGTTTATACAGCTTTGGAATACAGCCTGCACTTTTTGGGAAGCAAAAAAAAAAAAAAAGAAAAGAAAAAAAGAGAAGAAAGGTACAAAAAGAAGGAAACCCAAGAGTACTAAGGCAAACTGTCAAATGGCACATCATACCTACTTTGTCATTCATTTAGTTAACATCACAAAGGCAGACCAGAGGAGTTCTGTAAACATATACCATACAGTACATCAGCCACAGGAAATTATAAAAAGAAAACAACCCTGTAATTCTTTTCTTTCTGTATTGATATTCTTGTAATTGAAAGAGATTGCCTAGCCACTAATCATAATGGTGTGGTTTTTGATTCATACTTTTCTTCTGGGAAAAAAAAAAAAAAGAGAGAGAGAGAAAGAAAAAAAAAAAGACTAGAAATAAAATGCAGTGGTTTGCAAAAGGAACAGTCCCTGAATGCAAACAAGGGACAATATGGAAAGTAAGTTCATAGAAACTTAGAAAATACAAAATATAAAAAAGTTTCATAGATTACTTTTTCCCAGTCTGGGAAAAGATATGCTGAAAAGAGGTTTTTGTTTGTTGTTGGTTGGGGTTTTTTTGTTTGTTTTTTTGGTTGGTTTGGTTTTTGTTGTGGGTTTGTTTTTTTTTTTTTTGTTCTTACAAAAGTTAAGGCGAGCAGTTTGTTATGGCAAAATGCCATCAATGAACCAGTTTCTGACACTACTTCTTTGTATCCTCTCATGATGAAACTGAAAATGTATGTATGATGGCTTAAGTTAAACAGACAGGGAGTTTGCTTAAACCAAAATAAAAAACTCCTCTCGCAATGATCTCTACAAAAATCTCTCTCTGCTTGACCACAGAGTGGACCTCTTCCTTCATGTCTGATTGTGCATGGATTTCCACAGGCAGCTTCCTATCTGAGGGTGAAGGGAAAACTGGCCTCTTCAAAGCCCAAAGCAGCCCTGGAAAAACAGTTTACATTCATCAGCCTAGGATGACGCATCCATAGTTCCCTGTATCTTGGCTGCAGTGTAACGGCTGGAAGGGGCGAGCTGATGTTCAGGTGTAACTGCTGCCCTCGTGGAGAAGGATGATTGGAGTAAGCATGTTGCGGCCCACGCAGACCCTCTGAGTTCAGATCGATTTGTTCCTGTCTTCATTTGTTTCCAACCTCAGATGTGGAACTGCCTTTGACCCAAAAAGAGAAACCCTATGCAGAGAAACCTTTAGCTTTTCTGCATCTATTGAGCCCTGTTAACCATGGAGTTCATATGAACACATTAAGAACACTGGCCTTCCTAGGCACTCAATGTTAGCTACGAGTACTGAGCAGTAGGTATTTGGCAGGTCTGAAGTTTAAGGCTTGTGCTCTACTTCTAACCACTTAAGGGCCACTTCTGGACTCTTGGGTGCCACCATTTCCACACTATGTGGTGCCTCAGGTGGTGCAGTGGTCTCAGACATGTCTAGTTCTAGCCTCAGCAAGCATCTCCCATAGCTGGCTGCTGTGGGAGTCATCCCCAAAATGCTGAGTCTGTGCTGAATCAGAAGGTCACCTGATAAGGGAGAACACAGCTGAAGAGGTGCATGGACAGAGTGGGTTAGGATAAAGATGACACTCCAAATTTCACAAGCGTAAGGCCTTGGGGAAAAATGTCCACAGGGGAAAGAAGCATCAGAAGGAAAAAGATCAAGCTGGGAAGACACTGAGAAGCCAAGGTGGCTGTGAAGTTGGCATTGCACCCGGAGAGGAAAGGGTGGTAAGCAACAAGAGGACTGGCCAGGCCAGGAGGAGAAGGCTGGGAGATTTGCCTGTAGCATTACTGATGAGGTGAACAAGCCTCAGAGTGAGAGAACTATTGCAAAGTGCACCTGGCTCCTGTGGTAGGGGTGAGACAGAAAGGGCTTTACCCTTCACATTGCAGTGCTTTGGGGTCCTAAAATGTGCCTAGAGACAGCCTCCCCAGGCCACTCTGTGGTTGAAAACTCAGGGTCTCATTTTCAGAAATACTGAGATTTGTAAATGCTTGGTGTTTCTGGGAGAAAAAGAAAAAAAATAACACACAATAAAATAAAAATAATAATTAAAAAAAAAAGCCTCAAACAGAGGTTGCTAGTTTCCAACTAATAGCCACCATGCTGTTGCAACATGAGGCTCTGTGGCCATTCCTCTCTCTGATAAAACTTAACCACATAAGCTTGAGTTAAGAAATAATGTACAGAGCTTCTATGGGTGAGTTTGGTCCTTCTCCCATTCAATAGCCCCCAGAAGAGGCAGAGGGAGTGTGTGGAAGTCTATTTAATCTGGCCATTGCAGCAGATAAGGAGGCCAGAAAAATTTCTGCGGGTGTCATATGGATGTGGCTGTCTTTTCCTACTCTCTGCTTGCTTGGTTTGTTTTCTGTTCCCTTGGCAGTGGTGAGAAGTTACACTCTAACTGTAGTGATGGTTGAGTGATCTAACACAGGATCTACCTTTTGCATTTTTTTCTGTTTGCTTTCAGTGTGCTTCGTATTACCACCACTGTGAACAAGTGTCTTTTCTACTGGCACAGAAAGAAAAGAGTACAGAGCAAGAACCCTGTTTAATTGGATGCTCTGAACTAACAATTAATGCAGTAAAAGCACCATCCAAGAAAGAACAGAAATATGGGAATCATCTCAGAATGAAGAGGCTTTTTGTTATTTTCTTTCTTTTTTTTTTCTTTCTTCTTTTTCCTTTTTTTCAGTTGCTGTTACTGATTTAAAAGTCTGATAGTTTCATAGACACGTCAAAATAATCTTCAGCACTTTTAAACACTATTAGAAAATTTAAATCCTGATTTTCAATCTCACTTCTGTAGAAATAAATCCAGACTAACTCCACTAGAGTGAGTGAAGCTGTACTGAAGCAAAACCAGTGTGAGATGACAATCAGGCTTATAACATGTCACCAAGAAAAAGCTGTCTGCCTTTTCATTGTAGTTAGAAGAATCAAAGGACCAAGAAACAGTGAAACATCTACTGATTTTGGATATCTTCGGTTTTTTACATTTTCAACTTGAGTTGTTTTTTAACAAGCCTGATTTTCAAGAGCAGATGAAAATAAAATCACCAGAAATCAGGCCTCTTTGAAGTGTCCCACAATAGAAAAGGAAGCATCTCAAACTACCAGCAGTTTTTGAAAATGTTAGCCTTGTGGGTGTAGGATCACTTCCCAGAGCAGCTGCTCTGACAAAACTCCTGTGGGCTTCCACAGGAGTTTTACCTGGGTAAGCAGGGCAGGATCAGACTCATCACCTGTCATTACTAGGTGTGCTGGGGGTACACTCAAAGAGAAATTACCCTTCCCTATGAATTACAGAGTAAAACTCTGCCCCTGCCTCCATTCCCAGAACTGAGAATTTCGTCACTGAATCCAGCAGGAAACAGAGAGAGAGGAAAGTTCATTTATATTCGGAGGAAATAGAAAGCAGTATCTCTCATCCACTGGAGTTCAGCAGGAAAACTTCATGTATAAACATCGGCAGAGTTACTGAAAGGAAAGTAATTAGATCAGTGACTCCATCTCAGTTGGTGTGACAGCTGCATCTTTTTCATGTCAAGTTAATTTCAACTGTAATTTGGGGAGATGAAGTACGCATACAATACTGTAATCTGGAAGATTTATATAAGGCAAAATCATCATTCATACATTTTCTAGAAAGAATAATTAAGGTCCACTTTTGGTATCACCAATAAGCAGAAATGGTGATGGATTTTTCTGACACTGCAAACTAAACTGCAAAGTTACTACAAAAGAAAATTATGCAAACTTTTTTTGAAAGACTTGACTGAGTTTTAGCAAATTAAAACAGTAAAATTACCTAAGTCATCGTCCAAGAAATAAAAAATAGGATCTATAAAATAATGTTTAAATGTGATTTTTTTTTTTTCTTAAANAAATAGTACGTCTGATGGGAAAATAACCATGCGTTCCTCTTCCTGAAGAACTAAAAGCAAAGCAACCCAACTGCAAGGCAATGGAGGCAATCACTTCCAGTTCACAGTATTGCAGTTAGTAGTACAGTGAGGTCTAGGTAAGTGACGGAGCAGGAGCCGCCTGGAGCAGGGAAGGAGGAGGTGTTCACATGACAATACAGCATTGACAGCGCTTTTTCTTTTGTGTACCTGGGGCAGCTTCCAAGGGAAGGCTCTCTTCCTTCCCCTCAGGAGAGGAGGGCTCTGTTGTGTCTGATAGTGGCCTGCCAGAGACCAGCTCAGCGGCGTTCCCATCCATGGTGGAGACGTCTGTCACTGTCTTCTCCCTCAATGACTTCTCATCATCTTCATCAATCAGGACCAGTTCTGCCTTGATGGTTTCATCATAGCCCAGCACTTTCTTAGTTTCCTCTTCATCATCGATGTTTTGGTAGCCCATAAATATCATTGTTACCGGCTGATCTCTGCTGGCCTCTGGGGCTTCGCCACTGCAGGGTTTGTGTTGGAGCTGAGGGTTCACAGGATGCCCTTTGCTGGGTTTGTATACCATTTCCAGCTTTGCCTCTTTGAAGAGCATTTGCTCCTTCATATGGCTAAGGTTTCCATCGGCTACTGCGTTTCTGTCTGACACAGTCATTGTTTCATACCCTCCTTTTACACTTGATTGTCCAGCTTTTTGCATAAGTTCATCTACGTCCTTTGAGCTTAATTTATGTACTCCATTTTCTACCACTGTGCCACCAGAGTGAACCTCATAGACTACCTTGGTACCATCATCATAGACTTTGAATCCTCTTTGATGGGCCTCATCTGGGCCAATAGGTGAAGCAGAGACAATCTTGGTCTCTCCTGTCTGTTTGTCTTTCTCCACATTAATTTCCATGGTGCACAAAGCTTGAATGAAAACAAGAGAGGAAGTGCATGTTACAACAAAAAAAGCCAGTGAATGGTTAATTGCCAAACAGACAAAGAAAACTATGGTGCCCCTTTTCCTACCTCCTGCTTCTAAAGGGCTAAGTGTTCTATGTTAGAGGTGGGATACAAGGCTGTGGGCAGAGATAGTTATTACATTACAGCTTTTTATGCAGCTTGAGGCATACCTGCATCAATCAGGACCTAATCTTCCAGCTCACGCCAAGTGGAACTGCCTCTGATCAATTAGGAAAGCCAAGAGCACTTGGTTAGGTGTAATTTAGACAAAGGGAAGTGAAAGCATGCAGGTTGCCCTCAGTCTTTACATTCTGAACTTGTCTCAAAATTCGGAGAGAAACTGGTCTCCAGGAACCTCTCTACTCCTTCTCTGCCATAAAACTGGCAGTTAGATGGTAATAAGTTTTGTTTACTGCAGATAGCAACCAAACTGCTTTATTATGAGTGCTTGCTCTTGCTTAACTCTTCCATCTGTAGCATTCAAAACATTATAGAGAGGTGAAGAAACATTGTTTACCCCTGTGCTACAGGTAAGGAAACAAAACCACAGAAGAATGGGATAGTTTTTCCCGCAGACACATGTCAGAGAAGATCTCTCAGATTTCACACCAAGACATCGACAGTGACCTCTAATTGCAGGTTAAGAGAACGTTTGAAATGGCCAAGAGGTGCTCCCTCATTTATTTGAAGTAGGCCCTAAGCACCATTGCTGAAGGTGAAGAAAAGAAAGTAATAATAAACTGATTTTCAAAGCCTCATGAAACAACAGGTAAAAGCATATGAGTGAAGGATGCTGCTTTAGATTACAAAGAAACTTTTCTAGCAGTTAAGGACGCACCAACAAGAGGAGAATTGTGGAGACCACACAGTAAGGAACAGACAGGCAGTCTGCATTGCTCTAACACCTGTTTGAGCTATGGTGGTATCTCACTACACAGCTTTTCAAAGAAAAATGTTCAAAGATTTCACAGATTTTCCAGAAGTGCTCATCTGTTTAAGCATTCCTTGTATGCAGATGAAGACATTTTAGCTCCTGGGCAGACATCCACAGACACTTAATAACAAATTACCACAGCAGTGACAAATGTTTATGAAACTTATGGTNCTATAAAATAATGTTTAAATGTGATTTTTTTTTTTTCTTAAAAAAGAGAAGCAACATCTTTTTAAGGCTCTCATATCTGGCTGCTGTGAAACTCAGAGTCCCATAAGATCCTAGGAATCTGATCAAGCCTGTCAGATATCCAAAGAAAAATGTAAAAAGTGTTTTCATTATATATATAATATATATATATAAATCAAATAAATATGAAAACATTTGTTCCATTTCCATTTATCTCTCACTCTGCAATACTAAGGGGGGAAAGAAAAAAAAANGTCATTGTTTCATACCCTCCTTTTACACTTGATTGTCCAGCTTTTTGCATAAGTTCATCTACGTCCTTTGAGCTTAATTTATGTACTCCATTTTCTACCACTGTGCCACCAGAGTGAACCTCATAGACTACCTTGGTACCATCATCATAGACTTTGAATCCTCTTTGATGGGCCTCATCTGGGCCAATAGGTGAAGCAGAGACAATCTTGGTCTCTCCTGTCTGTTTGTCTTTCTCCACATTAATTTCCATGGTGCACAAAGCTTGAATGAAAACAAGAGAGGAAGTGCATGTTACAACAAAAAAAGCCAGTGAATGGTTAATTGCCAAACAGACAAAGAAAACTATGGTGCCCCTTTTCCTACCTCCTGCTTCTAAAGGGCTAAGTGTTCTATGTTAGAGGTGGGATACAAGGCTGTGGGCAGAGATAGTTATTACATTACAGCTTTTTATGCAGCTTGAGGCATACCTGCATCAATCAGGACCTAATCTTCCAGCTCACGCCAAGTGGAACTGCCTCTGATCAATTAGGAAAGCCAAGAGCACTTGGTTAGGTGTAATTTAGACAAAGGGAAGTGAAAGCATGCAGGTTGCCCTCAGTCTTTACATTCTGAACTTGTCTCAAAATTCGGAGAGAAACTGGTCTCCAGGAACCTCTCTACTCCTTCTCTGCCATAAAACTGGCAGTTAGATGGTAATAAGTTTTGTTTACTGCAGATAGCAACCAAACTGCTTTATTATGAGTGCTTGCTCTTGCTTAACTCTTCCATCTGTAGCATTCAAAACATTATAGAGAGGTGAAGAAACATTGTTTACCCCTGTGCTACAGGTAAGGAAACAAAACCACAGAAGAATGGGATAGTTTTTCCCGCAGACACATGTCAGAGAAGATCTCTCAGATTTCACACCAAGACATCGACAGTGACCTCTAATTGCAGGTTAAGAGAACGTTTGAAATGGCCAAGAGGTGCTCCCTCATTTATTTGAAGTAGGCCCTAAGCACCATTGCTGAAGGTGAAGAAAAGAAAGTAATAATAAACTGATTTTCAAAGCCTCATGAAACAACAGGTAAAAGCATATGAGTGAAGGATGCTGCTTTAGATTACAAAGAAACTTTTCTAGCAGTTAAGGACGCACCAACAAGAGGAGAATTGTGGAGACCACACAGTAAGGAACAGACAGGCAGTCTGCATTGCTCTAACACCTGTTTGAGCTATGGTGGTATCTCACTACACAGCTTTTCAAAGAAAAATGTTCAAAGATTTCACAGATTTTCCAGAAGTGCTCATCTGTTTAAGCATTCCTTGTATGCAGATGAAGACATTTTAGCTCCTGGGCAGACATCCACAGACACTTAATAACAAATTACCACAGCAGTGACAAATGTTTATGAAACTTATGGTGACCATTTCCACCAATGAGCCTCAATGGTATAATCACGATTTGTTGTAGCTGGAGACACCACAGACTGAAGTGTTGGGATTTTTCTCTGAATTGTTTTCAAGAAAATACGGAATATCACTGCACCAAGAACCAGCGTAGCTTGTTATGCTTGCATTAAAAACATTATGAATGTTAAAAAAAAAATTACTCTGCTTTAATACACTCCCTCAGTCTTATTATTCACATCCTGTAGATTTTTTCCTGTTTCTTTAAAGCAAAGTATTTAATTTGTAATAGGAAGTTTATCATGGCACGTGTTATGATCATCCCCTACAGCTGTAGTCTGATAGGCAGCCCAACCAAATGGTATGTGTGTGTGCGTGTGTGTGCGTGTGTGTGTGTGTGTGTCTAGCTATTCACATGCCATGTGCATCTGCTCAGAACTTGTGTAGCCCTGGCATGGCTGTTTAGGTCAAGTGCAGCTGCCACACAAACACCGATATGGAGCCTGAGGACAGAAGTGCTGATGACTGAAGGAGCATTGCTACCTCTGACATCGAGGCTCTGCTGAAAGTTGGATGCCTGCAAAAGCAGAGGTCTTGCCTTGGCTGTTGCAGGCTACAGGAATATCCTTAAGGATTGTGTTTTACTACTGTATTAGGAGGTTTATGGACTACCCTGTCCATAGCTGTCATCACCCTGTGCACAACAAAGCAGGTATGTCACTTTTCTGATTTCCCTCCCTGTGCTGGACTTTATGTGCCTGGTCATCCCACAGCAGTCTTAGCAGTCAGGAGTAGGCTGTGGGAATGAGAGCTGGGCTCTGTTCCAAAGTCTGTGGCAGGAGAACAGGGGGTGGCTGGCATGGATTAAAACCCAAGATTTAGGCTGGAAATAAGGAAAACCTCTTTTCCTAGAGTCAGAATCATTTTGTTTGGGAGAGACCTTGAAGATCATCAGGTCCAATCTTTAACTTAGCACTGTGGCCCCAGGGCTGGTAGCAATTAAGCACTAAAGCACCTTGCTCTGACTAATTATAGTAGACTACAGATCGAGAGAGCAGTTGGCGAGCCACCTGCTTTGGGTTCTTTCAGCCCAGGACTTGGTGAGCAAGTGCTTTTCAAGTCTCATGAATGTACCTCTGCTCTGAAACCTTTAATCCAATTTATAGAGGTAATGAAACAGAAAGATTCAAGTGCCACCACTAACTCCTGGAACTTGCTCCCTTCTAGGTGTAGTTTCTTGAGTGAGTGGGTTGGCTTGATGCCCAGGCCTTGGGTGAGTGGGCTGTCATCATTGCTTGATCTTGGCAGGGCTGCTCAGGCAGACACTGTTCAATAGCTTCTGGCATTACATAGGTAAAAGTAGACGTTGGCTAACCTATGGTGAAGATGTTACAACTGAAACACTGGCAGGCTTTTGAGTGGTAGCCAGCTGAATGAGAGGCAAAGCTCAACCTTAAGGGAGGAACGGCACACCCACAAAATCACCTCTGTTTGGTGGAAGTTCCTGATTTATCCTGAGCACTACAGCCCTGCAGAGAAGGCAGTGGACAGACCACTGACTGGCCACCTGCTACCTTTTTGGTGAGAAGTAGCATTCTGAGCTCCTCTGGAGATTCTGTGCTTCTCCTTGTCTTTAAATAAATAAATAGAAACATCTATGGTATGACTTTTAACTGAAGGCTGCTGATTTTCCTGTGACATAGTTGAGTGTCATGCTATTTCACAATCTTCTAGTGCAGAAGAGGATGCAATCTGCCAGATTGCACAGAAGACTTGTATGGTAGGCCCGAATTCAGAAGCAGATAGGCAAAAATCTAATAATTAAATCGTGTGGACCTGGCTATATTTAAAAAGAGTTGTACAACACATCTTTTTGTCTATGTTATGGAGTGCTGGTAAATTACAACAACTTATTATAAAGACTTTGGGCAACAAGTTGTAGTACAGCTTGGAAGACTCTACCCCACCACCTGATCTGATCTAGAAAGTTAGCAGGTGTGGATCTTAGTTATTTTATGTCTGGCTAATCTGTTTAAGCATTTGCCACTGTCAACATTTTAATTTCTTTTACCATCATTTCAGCAGCAGGTTTTTTTTTGGTTTTTTTTTTTTTTGACATTAGCATAACACGCAGTTTATGACTTTCCTCAGGGATCACATAAAAGCTGCTTGTGCAAGTCAGTGAACAAACAGCCACGAGTTTCTTAGAAAGCTGCCAGTGAAATGCATTGCCATGGGAGAAGTGAGTAACGGAACCTGACATCTGCTTGTGTGCACAATGTTCATGCTCTGCAGGAAAACCTAGCAGCCCAGAATGTCAGAGTAGCTGAAAAAATGAGCTAATGCTGATTTCTAAAATGTTTGCATCTAAACAGAGCTTACTTACTGCCAAATGAGCTCTATTTATAGAATGCAAAACTGACAATAGAGTTGACACTGAAAACAATACTGGAAGATGACTGCCAGCATTAATAAGTACAAGTTTTCTGTACAAGTTTTAATTACAGTGTAACATGATGCAGTGCTTCATGACAAGTTCCTGCCATAGAGATGAAAAGATCTGGGTTCTGTTTGTTGTGTGAATTCAGAGGCTGGTCTTTTTAAAAAAAATTAACAGATTTGAGCTTGTTTTAAGACATATGCTTATGGTCTACCTGTGAGCACATATACTGGTGCTTTTTCTTCAGTGTTTTGCACACATGCACACACATGATACACTTATAAAGGACTACATGAACAGGGCTTCTGGGTCATTCAAAGAACGAAAGAAATTACTGTTTCCTTGGTCTTGATAAAATGGCACAAAACACACAAGGAAAAGTTTGCTTTTAAGACAGACCAGGGCAAGCACGGGTGGAAGGGAAATTTTTGAAATGGCTTGCAACAGAACTTCAGAACAAAAGGACATATCCTAGAGCCGTGTACAGTGTCTTCACTGTAGGCATTGCTTTGCCATGCTTGTTAACCCATTCTTCAAATAAGCCACCTTTGTTTCCCATTCCTTGAGAGACCTCTTAAGCAGCCACCAAAAATTTGATTTTGAAATAGGACATACATTGTTTGGAAAAGAAGGATGTTGAAAATAAGAAAAATATCTATCTTTAAACAATCACATTGTTACAGTTAAGAGACACATTCAATCAGAAAAGTGTTAGAAAATTCTCTGTATGACTCTGTATGACAGCACAAAACATGCCATAGCTTTCCACACCTTTTCCACAAGAGGAATGGCATACAAATAAGATAAAATGACATAAACATTTGAAGCACATAGGAGATCTTGTGAGTTCCTGCCTGCCTCTTTCTTTAAAATAGGATTTGCATGGTTACAAAGAGGAGAAAACCCCCTTGGCCTAGATACAAAGTATTTGTATCAGCAAGAGATGGAAAGAACTGAATGTTACCATGTAAAAGAAAATGGACATGTTTCCTATGATACTTGTTTGTAGTTCAGCTACATTGTTTTGAGAGTACTCATCACTGCTCTAAAAGCCTTGACTTACTTACAAAATATGAAACAAGGCATTTCCTGGCATTTAAATGATATCGGGACACCAGATCCATTAAGGTAATATAACAAAAAAAGTTCATGGCTACTGGACTAGTATTATAATACTTTGTTCCTTGAGACTTACCAGCTACTCTGCTTGCTCCGTCCCACCCAGGAACTGGCTCTGCTGTTCGTGAATAGAGGGTTGGGAGTTCAGGGATCTGGGAGTAAATGTAATTTACTGCATCTGGTGTCAGAGAACAGGAAACAGTTAGATTCGTGTTATGAGCCCCAGTGGCTTCATTGCTTAGACAGCAGAGTGTTGTCAGCCCTGACAATAGTCACTGGAGCTTTGTTCTAGATAATTGGATCAAAGCAAACAAAGTGCAAAGTCATTGTCGTGTGATTGGTGTTCAATAGACTAGCTGAGGCAGGAGAGAATGGGTCCAGATGACTCAAACCTTATGTCAGTTGAATACATAAAATTATTTGTCAGGAGGTTCTGGATTCATCAAGTCTCTGACTTGTAAAATAGGGTGGAGAGAGGGAGAAGGTAAGGAGCAAACCTAATGTAATATCCATGACATTTCAAATAGAGATATAAAAGCCTAAAAGAACTAGTGTTGACTGAACTGCATGAAAGGCCAACTCTTTTGCACTGGTTGTTTCTGGTATTATTGAATGAGCACCTGACTTTTTATTCCTAATGCTGAAATTTGGCTAATCACAGAATCACAGGATGCTAGGGGTTGGACGGGACCTCCAGAGATCAAGTCCAACCCCCATGCCAAAGCAGGATCACCTAGGGCAGGCCACAAAGGAAAACATCCAGGTGGGTTTTGAAAGTTTCCAGAGAAGACTTCACAACCTCTCCAGGCAGCCTGTTCCAGTGCTCCACTACCCTCACCATAAAGAACTGACTCCTGTGTCCTAACTTGCACCTGTTGTTCCTTGTCTTATCACCAGGCACCAGCAAAAGGAGACTGGCACCTTCATCTTGATACTCATCCCTATCTATAGGAGATGTTTGATAAAGAGCCTGTTGTGACCTTCAGTACCTACTAAGTGCCTATCAGTTCTGCAGTGCCATCACTAGCAAATCCTGAACTAGTAGAAATCTGTCTTAACATATTTGCCTTACATTTGAGCTTATGACTGTTTAGTATAAGCTAAATATGTTTTTTAGAAGAGCCACTAAAGATATTTACCAGGACATTAAAAATATTTACCAGGAGATATTTCATGGCTGCTTTAAATACAAGTGGGTACCCTATATTTTGCTAGGATTCGGTGGCTGAGCTAGTGTTGACTGAACTGCATGAAAGGCCAGCTCTTTTGCACTGGTTGTTTCTGACATTATTGAAGGAGCATTTGCCTTTTTGTTCCTGATGTTGAAACTTAGCTAATCACAGAATCCCAGCATGTTAGGGGTTGGAAGGAACCTCCAGAGCTCAGAGGAGCAGAGCTCAGAGGATTGATATGGACAGAAAAAAATAAATTAAAAAAATCATGGATGGAAATGTTTCCAGTTTTGTATGGAAATAGTTAAATTTCTGTTAAAAAATAAGATTCTACCTCATGAGAAACACAGCTCTTTTTCCTCCAAGGGTACCTTGCTGCTATAATGTATAACTTAAGCTGCCAAGCCCTTAGCATGGCCTGGGTAGGAGGTGCCCTCCTTGGTGCTTCTTGTTATATGCAGGTGAGATAGGAAGATCAGTGGATACCATAAAAGTGAAGTAGTGAAAAGAGAGAGAAAATTAAATGTCCTGTTTCAGGCTGCTTGACTGCATGTAGTGAAGTGAGATACTTTCCTCACACTCCCTGTGAGTTAACACCCATCTGAGAAAAAAAAACCTACGACTGGTGGTATCCTCAGCAAAGATGTGATGTGGTACATCTAATCCCAAGGTCAGCTACTTTGGCAGGAAAACTTGCCCTGCTATTAGTGAAATTATTTTATCACTTTAATACCCTGCAGCGGCCACCAGTGCTGTTTGGTCCAGGAAGATAGTAGTTACAGTACCCAAGGAGACACTTCATCTCTGCATGTACCAATGTAGATGACTCAGATAAAGAGGACCACTTTCCTCTTTCCTTTGCCAGACGAGGATTGCATAGAGGCACAGCATAAATCAATTCCAGAAAGCCAAGAAGTTAGTATAGAAGTTCAGTTAATAAACAGACAAATTTGAAAAAAAAACAAAAACCCAAAACCCAAAAAACAAAAACCCAAACCCCAAAACAAACCTCACAAAAACCAACCAACAAAAAAAAAAAAACACCACCACCACCAACAACAAAAACCACAAACCCAAAACCAAAACCAAAACCTAAACAAACCCCAAAAACTTGGCCAGGGAAATAGCAGTTTGTTTCATACTTCACTGGACAAAGGGCATTTTCAATGCATACTGTTTTCTCAAACTTTTTTTATGTTTAACAGTAGACCCTAGTAAAAATAATAGTTTAGGACACAGCTGACTGAGCAATGGCCAGCAACTGCTGTTTTCTTTTGCAGGGATTTTTGCCTCTGATGAAAAATTGGTACAATGCTTGGTGTTCTTTTTCTGGGAAATATGACCAGAAAATGAGAAGGCCTTTATTGAAAACTGAAGCAATTTCACTGAAGGAAGAAGTGAGGACTGTGTTTGTGGTTCAGAATAAGAAGGCACTTTGTGTTCTGGAAAGGGTAGAAATTTAGTGGTTATTCACCCTTGAACAATAGTTTCAGTACACACTCATTCAGTGACTTGAGTGGCTGACCTACCTGTCCACATGTGAGTATAATCAATGCATATTTGTGCTGCTTGGCTAATAGTCTGTACTTTGCAGTCTGTGAGAACAAATAGGTATACTTAGGGTACAGGACACTGCAGGAGGCAAAATCCTTTGCAAGTGTTTATTTTTCCCAAGTGCATGTACAGTGAACTGTGCTGATCATCCTGGCAAGATCAGTTGTACACCTTGGGGGTGAAAATCCCACTTTGATGCTATACATGTCTGTGGACCTTAGTAAGCTGACAATATCTAGGTAAGTGTTAGGTGTTGTTGATGCTGACTCAGTTTGGTAATCCCTATGGATGGTACTTAAAATGAAATATTAAAAAATCAGCTTCAGGGCTCCTGATAATATCTCATTATTGTCCTGAGAAGGGGATGTCAGGGTATGAGTGGGATTCTCATGTACTTTTTCCTGAAGCAAAAGGTGGTGCCATGTGTATATGACTGGAAGAAGCTGGGGTTTAGTTAATTCTGCCAGTTCGTGTCTCATCCTCCTGCAAAATCAAAGGAGCATGCTCATTTCCATTTATCTCACTGACAACAAAGGTTTGCTTTCACTTAGAGCCTTTAAAAGGTATGTAAGAGATCAATTTTACAAGGAGTGGATGAGACACAAAATAGCATTTCATTGACAGAAGTAATACAGAACATAAATTAAAGCATTTAAACTGACTCCATTCGGTATCTTCATTTCAGTCTTTGATGAGTAATTAATACCTAAGTATGCCATAAAACATGTCCTATGGCTTTTGTACTACTTACAACAAACCATGTTTTGGAATTATGGAACTATTCCACACTATCAGACATGTCAGTGCTTGGGAAAATGTATGGGTCAAGATAATCCTTCAAGGGCACTTACACAAACCTAAACCTTCCGACTGCCCAGAATAGCTCCCATGCAGAGGCTTGTGGCCAAATGTCAGGCAAGCTCATTTTCCAAGGATTGGATTATCTTTAGAAAGCCTGACTAACCACTAACATTAGTGGCAGTTCTTCTGCAGATAACAGCTTCTAGGGATTGGATTTTCCTCCTGGTGGTCCATGGGGTTATATCAGAGGAACAGAGATTATGACCCTCCCATCACATTTGTAAGACCACGAATGGAGGTTTAAGCAGGAAGCTTTGGTAATAGCCTGGCTCTGAGTTACTGAATCATGCTTTAAACTAATGAACTTGGGTGGAAGGGTCCTCAGCACCAGGGTGGATGAGCACTAATACCAGAACAGTAAGAAACACTCCCCAGCCCTTTCGAAAAGCAAGAATGCTAGATTAATCCACCTCAAGATCATGTGTGTCAATGTATGTAATCTGGGCAACAAGCATGAGCAACTAGAGCCCTGTGCTCAGTCTTATGTGGGGGCTTAAAATACCCAGATATACACTGGGAAAATAATTTTTAAAAAGGTGCACAAGCTGTGCACCAGGTTCCATGATCCAGCAGTCCACTGAGGACTGCTCTCTGCTATAGATACCAAACATACTGACGAGGAACAGCGCATTCTAGATTTACTGCCTGTAAGATGAGAAGAATTAACAACATAACTACCAATGATAGTCTTGAATACAGTGGCCACAACATTGTGGAGCTTAAGATTCTGCTAAGCACACTGAAGACCAGTAACAGGCCAAAACTCAAATTTCAGAAATGCCAACATCAATATGTTCAGGGCCCAGCTGCAAGAGATTCCACTGGAAGTACCCATGGAGTGTGAAGGAGCTTGTGAGCCCTTGGAATTATTCAAGAGTGCCTGCTGAAGGCACAAGAATGCTCCATCCTCTATAAAGGGAAAGGAAGAAACCTGAACAAAGGAAAACCCTGGCTTATCTATGAGTTTTAGGTGTAATTAAAAGCAGAAATGAATCATACTAGTTATGGAAAGGCAGACAAATAGGCTGAGGACTACAAGAACCTTGCTAGGGCATTCAGGCATGCAGCCAAGAAGTATAACTCTCAGCTAGAACTGAAATTGACCAAAGATGTCAAGTACAGAAAAGAGTTCTTCACGTTTGTGATCAGTAAGCAAAAGCCCAGAGAAGATAAAGGCTAATTACTAAATAGGGCAGTCACTAGCAATGCTGACAAGGCAGATCTCAAGATCAAGCAGCTGTGACAATCCATATGTTGACCTGTCAGTAGCAGATGAAGGGCTGGTCTACAGCCTCTTGCAAGGGCTCAATCCACATAAATCCATGGATGTGGTCATAATCTGCCCCATGGTGTTAAGAGAAGTGGCTGACATTGTTGCAAAGATTGCTGCCTGTGGTATTTGAAAGTCATGGAGATCAGGGGATGTCCCTGACAACCGGAAGAGGGAAAATGTTGCACTTATCTACAGCAAGAGACCAAAAGAAGATGCAGGAAACTACAGGCCCATTGGTCTTGCTTAATTTTCTGGAAAGTGATGGAGTGAATCCTCCTAGAAGCTGTTATGAACTACATGAAGCAGGTGATTGGAAAAAGCCAGCCTACTCATACCAGACTAACCTTCTGCAACAAATGAACACGTGCCCACATGGGAAGAGCAGTGGATGTTGTTTACATGGACTTCAGCAAAGCTTTTGACACTGTTTCTCACGTTCTTCTCCTGGACAAACTGGCAAGACAGAGATTGGATGAGTGGTCTGCAGGATGGGTAGGAAATTGGCTAACAGGCTGCACTCAAAGGGTGGTGGTCAATGGGTTTTACTCAGGTTGTCGGAGGTCCTGTTATTGTGGCAGATACAGGTAGGCATTTTGAACTGTGGTGGATTAACTTAGTTACCTAAACCCCTACAACTCAAAAGCATTTGCTAAAGAATCTCTACAAGACATGTGGAAAACACTCTATGAAGATCTGTATTTGGCTCCTCTGAGGACATGGTTGTCTGTTTTGCTGTTGGGCTGCACAGCTGATCAAGATCAGAGGAGACAAAGAGCCTCTGAGCATTGCACTGGGAATTAAACAATGCAGGCCAGGTTTCTAGTGCCACACTTTTGCCAAACAAATACTAATTCATACCAAATGCAAACAGAGGATTGTGTAAACTCTAGAGTTACTCTAATTGTAGCTGCTGTATGTTGACTGAAGTAGCAATGTGTGGCTTGCATACAGACAGCCAAAGATACAGAGGATTAATTTAGCCCTAAGCAGGTAAAGGGTTTATATCACATTTTAATGTGGCTTTTATTCTATATATACATAGGGCCATAAACATACATACACACAGAGTAAGAGCTTTGTCCTCACCATTTTCTCATACTGCTCATGCAGTGTAGCCCTACAGAATGTCTGGGTTTGACTACAGACCTGAGCAGCAACAAAACAATGTAATTCTGAGCACCATCTCTGGTCTTGTTTAATGGAGAGCTTGCCAATGACAAGATATCAAGGAGCTGGCAGAAGCACTACTGCAGATGACATGGTTGCAGCCTGCAGCCTCAGCATTTCTGCTCTGCTTTCCCCCACCCAGTGATCTATGAAGGCAAAGTGTGTTTGTACCCTGGAAAATGTGGGATTTGTGTTTATTGTGCTGGGATGATTTCAAGCTCAGAAATGCTCATTGACAAACACAGCTGTTTTGTGGGAAGGTTAGGAAGGATACAGACAGTCACTTGATCTGCCACTGGCACTCACCACTACTTCTCCCTTATCCTTGCAGCCTTTGTCTGGACCCTTTCTAAACTCCCTGTATTTGTTCTTTCTGTACACTCAGAAGCACTGTCACGGCCATATATACGGCACAAAAACATGCACAGGGACATCATAATGAGATAAATCACTTTCTGTGTTTACTTAGAATAAAGGAAGGGATGGACACAGAGTAAAATAATGTGAGATTTATGGACTCAAAGCTGCCACTCAGGATGTGGAAGCAGTTGAAGAAACTGCTCCAAAAGGTTGATGTTGGTTTGTATCATACAACCTTCCTGTACAATCCAATGGCTGCTACCATGTCCCTATGCAGCATGTGTTACAGATGGTACAAGACAGATAGCTGATCTGCTGCAATAAAGCAAGTCCTACATGTTTTTGATGGAAGGAGAAATCTATGGTACCAAAGAGGTCGCAGCTAGCTATGTATATGTTTTCTTCCTCCTCTAATCAGCTACCCTCGTAGGCTGTTTTTAGAGAACAGAAAACAGAGGGCCTGCTCAACCTTCACCATATGAAGATGTATGGTCACATTGTGCTCACAGTGGGAAGGCTAACAGGACAGCTTGCAGCCTTGGTCATCCCTCGAGGAGAAGAATACAGTGCTGCTTAGAGAACGACCCAGGCCTACATCAGCCCACAAGGACAAGCTGCCAAGAGGAAGAAACAAGATGTATAAAGCAAGTGGTGTGGAAAGGAAGAGATGCCAGTTAACTTATCTATACCCTGTGGTCCCTCTGTTTCCACATTTACCCTGGAGGCACTGTCGTTTCTCTGGCAATAATCTTTGCTTCTAGCTCAGTCTGTGAGGGGAGGATGCACTGAAAGGAGGCAAAATCTGGGGAGCCCTGAAGCTCCTCTTGAAACTTGTGAAATGCCAAACTGCTTCAAGAAAATAGCTTTGGGGAAACTACTGCTTCATATTTGCTAGATGAGGTTTCCTTTATTTCCTATTTTATCACAACACACATGAAGAGACAGACTGCATCTCACAGGAGTCATAAAAGCACACTTCAGGTGCTATTTCCCATAGGCACCATTCCTTTTATTTTTGGAAACTTGGCAACAGAGTGCAACTCTGCACAGGTACAGAATATTTGCCATTCTGGATTTTTATTTACTTTGTGGTTACCGATTCCAAATGCTCCAGGAGGAAGGATACATACAAAACTCTCCTTGGAGATAAAAACAGATCAGCTGATATGCACAAGGATGCAGAAACCACATCCCCAGGTGAAAATATTAATAAATACTAGGCAGACTGAGTCACTATCTTCAGTTGAGTTATATATTCTCATTTGAGTTATTCATTCTCTGTCTGTGCTGTGGACAATTTATCATTTGTTAGTGCAGCAGATAACAGAAGGAGTCACTGTATCTAGACTTCTAAATTTTATGTTATTTTGTTGACAATGGGATTTACTGTAAATCTTGAATTGTATTGCTACAGAAATAAAAATTGCTGAACGGGAAATTTAAGTTAAAAAAGAAAATCCTCTTACCAAGTAATATTAATCACAGCAAAAAGGCACCTCCAAGTCAGCTCACATACTGCAAATTAACCTCCCATTGCGTTTCAGCGCTTTCATGTCAGGATATTCCTCCGGTATACTGACAGTACAGTTGGGCATGCCTGACAGCAGCCGGAAGAGCTAATATTGACCCTTTTCTGGCTCCTAAAGGTCCTAGAGAGGCACTACAAGGGACTCTCTAGCTTCCTGGGAACCAGCTGTATGATTTGCTCATTCAGGCACCTAAATTTATAGCTTAGTATTTTGACTAACCGCACATAGTGTGACACCGAATTCATAAATTAGGAATTACCGCATCCTCATCCACTCATGTGAGGTTTTCATTCCATAAGAATTATTACACAGAGAGCATCATTCATTTTAATAGCTTTTCCTGGATAATACAAACAGTCGTCACTGTATTTAACTGCTTATGAACAGAGCATGAGCATATGAAATAGAGAAGATTGACCACAGAGAAGTAGAAAGGAGTCTACAGTGCAGGGCTACCATGTGGTAAAAGGGGTCAATAACACAGAAGTCGTATGACGTCTGTTTTAAGTCATCCATGCTGTTCTTTCCTCTTGTGTGCACTTAGGAAGTTAAGGAGCTCTGCCAAAGCAACACTGTTTCACTACGATAGTGACAATTGTGTTTGCACTGCAGCAATACCCAAGGAAAAGGTAATGGCTTTAGCAATAAATCAGGAACACAACAATGAAGGGAAAAACCCTTTCTCTGCAAACCTTTGCAACAAAGCTAAAGTAGTAAATCTTGTTAAGCCCAAAGGTATACAATAATAAAAAGGCACTTACCACCATCCTGGTGTGAGAAACTCTGTGAAGGGAAAAAAAAGTTTGGTTAAATCTTTTATACTTTCAGTATAAATTACATGAAGTCTTGACTTTTTTGCTAGGTTTGTTTTTACGGTTTTGGTGTTACGTTTTTGTTTTTGTTTCATTTCTTTCTTTAAATGGGTTGCTGGGGATGTGGCTCCTCAGGTTTCAGTGGCATTAGAGGCTGCTGAGGGACATAGTGTAACTAAAAGGAGAGCACTGATGTTTATGGCAGGCAGTAATTCTCAGAAGAAGCATCTGTGGAAAACACCACCATCTCTGGGGTGATGGTGGATGCTGGGAAGTTTGAAATGTCTTTCAGGATCCTGCTGGCATCTTCCAATGGAGACAAAAGCTCCCATTGTTTCTCTGCAGATAAGATAGCAAGATAGTCTCTGAAATCCCTTTTCAAAAAAAGCTTTACTGGGAAAAGGAAATCCAAAGAATCCAACCAAAATAGATCTAACACCTTTGTATCTTTTCTAGTCCTTTTCATTCTATTTCGAGCTACATACTTTGCAGCTGCCCTCAATCTTCCCTTAAGTGCATGAATTATCACTGCTGCTTTCAAACACTGCTAAGAGTCTAATTCAGGTTCAGTCTGTGCCAAAATGTTTTGTGTTTTTTGTTTTTGTTGTTGTTGTGGGTTTCGGTTTTTTGTTTTTGTTTTTTGTTTTTGTTTGTTTTTTTAATACCTTTTGCAAGTTGTCAAAGGACTTCTCAGTCTCCTTTAGCTTCTCCAAAATGATTTGTTCTTTGGCAGATATTTGGGATTCCTCACTTTCTAATTTCTGTATTTCTTGTTCCAGCCTGCAGAAGACATACAGACATGTACATATACAGAAAAATAACACATGTAAAAAGTATGTCCAAGAGCCATAGTTTCCTAAGTAGCAATTAGCAAATGTCATCAGGAAAAACTTTCACTTTTTTACTTGCAGCGGCTTTCCTAGCACATTAAGGGCATGTTAATTATTTGTAAAACAGGTCTAGTTAAAAGAAAAACAGTAATTCTCTTATTACTTGCAAAAGCATGTACAGATTAACTAGAAATATACCTCAGTATCCCTTCACTTCAATTCCTGTAACATGTCTCAGATAGGCTCTTTCATTTTAGAAACAACAGCAGAGGATACAACCATAAATAAGCAGTAATAATTACATAAATAAATGTCTTCCAGTGCTTCTGTACTCCAGGCAGTGAAACTGGAAATAGTCATACCCAGGCAGTCAAAAGTTTCTCTTGAATCAGTACTTTGCTCATAACCAGCAATAACATTTTGGGATACCTACATGTGTATTCTACTGTTGCTGCCTGACAGCAGGGACCTCAGAGGCTTTAGGTAATAAAATACACAGTTTACTCTGACTTATTTTTCTAGGTACTAAGCATTCAGCAGTCTTGTTTCTTTTGTTGAGACCTAATGTCACTCACTCCTTCAGATGTGTTGACTTCGACATTTGAATCAGGGTTAGATTCTCCATTACTTCCTGTTCTCCTTTAATGACACTATTTACGCATGTGGAAGAACATTGTCTCTTTCTGCCTCTCTATGTATACCTTCATCTTCATTTTTTCAGTTTTGACCCAAAACTATACAAATAAAAAACCTGCTACGTGAGCTGAGTGCTTTTGAACAGGGATAGTTACTTAAAGTTCCCTTCACCTACAAAAACAGATGTAGCTGCTCACAGGGTGTTGAAATTTTTTTTTTTTTTTNAAAATTTTTGTTTTTTTTTTTTTTTTTTAAATGTGACAGATCAGCATCACCAAGTACCTTCCTTATCCAAGGTTGCTTGCTCCTGCCCCTGCCTTTCTGCTGCCACTTCTCAAGTGAAGGTTCAGGGCACTGATCATAGAATCATAGAATGGTAAGGTTGGAAGGCACCTCAAGGATCATCTAGTTCCAACCTTCTGCCATAGGCAGGGACACCTCCCACTAGTACAGGATACTCAAGGCCTCATCCAACCTGGCCTTGAACACCTCCAAGAACGGAGTATCCACAACCTCCCTGGGCAACCTGTTCCAGTGCCTCACCATCCTCACTGTAAAGAACTTCCTCCTGACATCCAGTCTAAATCTTCCCTCTGCCAGTTTAAACCCATTGCCCCTTGTCTTNTCAACTGGGCCACACAGCTTGGTGATCCAAGACAAAGGTTCGCAATTTTGCTCTTTCCTAACCCTGTTCCACACAGGACTTCATTAATGCTTGCTCAATCACAAGGGAGAAGGCAAGGAGAAGGTGACAGTGAGCAGGGAAGGAGGAGGGAGAAAGGGATTTCTAATTTCAGGAGCTTGACAGTCTGAGTGGCATGTGAAATTAATGTGTCTAAATATAGATACAAGGGTCTAACTTAAGGCACCCACCTGGGGAATTTCCCCCCACTTTCTAATCATATTAAGATGAAAGACGTGTGCCACTTGCTGATAACATTTTTTATTAGAGGAAGGCAAGTGTCGTTGCCTCAAGTTGTTGCAGATGGAAAGAGGCAGAGTCTGCTTTTTTGAATTGTGTGAATACTTAATCGTCTCAAATTCATGGTGGTTTGTTGAACTACTGTTTTTCTCTCTTAAAGGCAACCTCATAATCTCCAAGTTGAAATTACTTAGTTGCAGTGATTTTAAAATGAACGGTTGTAAAGTACTGCTCCAATCCACTTAAAGTTTCCTCTAAACTAATGCAAAAACTTTTAAAATAAAAAAAAAATAATTTAAAAAAAAGAAAACCCAACCAAAACACAACCCCACACAATTTTATACCACTGGCATCTGTGCTCGCTAGGCTTAAAGGCTGAGGTAGTGCTACTGAGGTACTGAGGTAACAGAAATACTCAAGGGTACACTTTCCATGTGATCTGTTGTATATATTCACCAGTAAACCGTCCCAGCACTACAGAACACACTGGAAAATTTGGGCCTAGAGTCTTCATCATTTCCTTTGGGCTGCCTTTTCACATAAAGGTCAGTCAGCAATGCAAAAAACTAAAACCACAATGCAAATGCAAAGATTGTTTTGCATGTTGTTTTTTGTTTGTTTGTTTGTTTGTTTGTTTTTAAAGTGAGCTTCATTATCAGAATTGCTAAGTGATAAGGAGAACTGCCTGCTCTTTTTAGTAACAAGATACAACATAGACTTGCAAATTCGGACTGAAAACCAAAATGCATTACTGTCACATCTGTTTCAAACAGTTTGTTACATAATGGTTTAAACAGTAATAAATCCATTCAGAGTGCACGTGTACATGTATGTATATACACAAAGTGCTTACATTCTTCCTGTGTAAACCTGTTAAATACTGAATAATGTGCTTTTCTTCTAGGCCAGTTTAAAAAGGATGTGCCTTATTTGTCATTTGACACCTGGCAAGGAAGCCTTATATTTCCTCTGTTCCAGGCTCCTTAGCAGATTTCAGCCTGGCATTTCAAAGATGGACAAACAATAAAGCCAGTTAAATAAAAAACCTGCACAATCTGAAGTGCTGTAGGGAAAAAACAAGAAAGAAGAGATCTATCTGAGGCAGAAGTGGTGTAAAACAGACTGTTAGTATTGCTGCCTATTGGCCCAATCGGTTATCTGATCTCTGGAACTTGCTAAACCATTTACATAAGAAAAATGGGTTAGGGAGTCCAAAGTTCTTTTGGCACAGGTAATTTTTTTTTTCCACACAAAACTCTATTTCCCAAAATATTACAGAAACTAACAGGTGAGATTTCACCACTCAGAAAGCTAAGCCTACCTTGCAGCCAGTCTGTCTGTCCTGCAGCTTTCTTTAATGAACATCTGAAGGTATGAGAGGATTAATTTCAAGGGAGCTGAGAAGGCCTGGCTGTGTGAGACAGGTGACTCTTCTGCTCAGGTTCATGGTTCTGTCCTGCTATGAAGGGGAGGAAGCTACAAACAACAGAAGGGATACTGTCTTTTGGACAACAGTCTGCTGTCATTTGGGGGCATCCTGATTCCTTGGTTAGTGAGATCACAGGCTTGTAGGTAATTCGGGATGGAAGTAACCTCAGGAGATCTCTATTCCAAGTTTCTGCTCAAAGCAAGGTCAGTCATGAGATCAGTTTGTGATGCTCATGATTTCTTCCAGTTGGGACTTCAAGCTTTTCAATGTAGGAAAGAAAAAAGTCTATTTGCAGGCTTTTTCTTTTTTAGTCTGTAGCTACCAGATATCACACCCTGCAAAATTTAGAATAGAACCCTTCAGTCCTGCAGGGGAAGTGGATGCACTAGACTGCTAAACCAGGTCTAACATGTGTGTTTGGTGGGATTATGACCTAACCAGGCAGCCACACAAGTGTAGGTAAGGTAGGCAGTGCAGTGAGAGGACTAGTGGCAGAAGCAGCGAATGAACCCTACTGTTTTGATGCCGGGATGAGAGAGCAAAGTAGCTGTCAGGCAGCATGGGAGGTCTACGAGGAAGAAAGAGAGGTTTGATACTATGGTATGTGTATACGTGCATTTATGTTTAGCACTCTGTAGACAATAAACATTATATTTGGATACTGAGCTCTGTTTTGTGCTCCAGCCTGAGGGAAGTGAATGCATTTTTATTAAGTGAAGGATTTCCTCTGTTTCCCATGCTAAGCTCTTAAAAGCTACAGACCAGGCTGTCATTTTACTCTTTGCTGAAAGGCAAGGGCTGTTCTGGCACAAGGTACCTGGAACTCATGAAGGACCTTAAGCAGGATCCTACAGGGCATTGACAGGGTTGGTGCAGTCACGCTGCTTTGCAAGTGAAGCACACAAATCCCCAGTAAGCAGAACTATGCCTGAAGAAAACAGCCTTCTCTGTTCAGCTAATAACTCTGGCAGGCACAAGACTTTTAGAGATACCTACATTTCTCTCAATAGTGTTCTCTTTTTTTTAGGGTGGGATGGTAGCAGCATTACAAGCAAGTATAACAGCTACAAATACGTGGACCAGTTTATTTAGCCTATACTAGCTCTGCATGATAGGCTGCACCTGAAAAATACTCAAGTAATTTCTGCAGTGAAGGTAGAAACATAATAGAAGTTATGTCTGCAGCATACACACTGACATGTCAGTGGAAGAAAGAACATCCATCAGCACATATGAGTACTCAGAACTTAAGAGGAAAACAGGAAAGACCTAATCAGAGTAAACACTTGGAGGGAAAAGTTGACGGATGCATATGTAGAGTGGGGGTGGCTTAGCTGTGAACTATTTTGCTCTTGGTTGACTGATGCTCTAAGTCACCCTGAAATAAAAGGTACGAAGAAGACATGGGCCTGTGTATCAGTAAGTAATGCCAGGTCTCTCAGAGTTGAACATCCTGAGGTGTTACAACTGGTATTAAAATGGCAGATTCATAAACAGAGAACTGCAACAAGCACCGCTGATGTTTACTAATCAAAATGTTAAACGCAGGCTTGTCCATAGGGATGAACATGATCCCTGCACAAACTCAATGTTGGCCTCAAGGATCTTACCCTCATGAATCCTTTGACTTGACAGCAGAATCAGAAACTAAAAACATGCAGTGTCCACCCTTCTGTAAGCACAGAGACGTGTACCTTTTCCTGGGATGGAAAAAGGCACTGATTAAAATGCTCCACACTGTGGGCTGCTCATTCCCACTTCTTGGTCACAATAAAGGCTTTTTGGGCTGCAGGGTACCCATTAGCTAACCCAGGTTCAGAATCATCTTGGAAAATGAACTTGAAAGCACAAGGGGAAAGGGAAAGGGTTCCCTCTGCTAGATACATAAGTCTTGCATTCAGGCTCTTTAAATTAAAACAACTGGGAACAGTACCATCAATGCCAGTTTAGCGCCTCAGCCCTTGATGTGCTTCCTCAGCTGCCAAGTACCAGCAACCCAACTGTAAACCAACAACCTAAGAAACAGGAGATGAAACCTACATGCCACAGTTGTGAATGGTGCTCTTCATCTGCTGCAGGGTAGGGAGAAATGACCAACTAAATACTTAGTCCAATTTCCACATTGGTTTTGTTTTCTTTTCATAGTAAACACTGGCAGTTGTGTCAAAGCCAATCGGACCATCGTGGATGTCACTGTGTATCGACACACAGCCACTGCTAATGACAAAAAAATGCTTGATTTTAGGTCTGTTGGAGGATCTGAAACAGGATTCCAGAGTTGAGTAATTCAATGCCTTTTAGTTTAATTCTTGCTGCGGAGCTCATCCTTTTTGAATGGCTTGCCCTCAAAGAGGAAAGCTGCTTGTGCACATCTTATGATTTCCAAAAGGCTGTTGTTTACAAAGTGCAGCTGATAATCAAGAGCAGCAAACTTAATTAGCATCTTTGAAAAGGCAAAACCAACCATGACTTGAAAGACTGGGAATACACTGTCACCAATCAATGCTTGGAAATGAGATTCAGTCACAATGCTGAATGAGTGCACTGGCAAGCTATACAAATTTTTTTTAAATACACAGGAAGAGAAACAATTTATTTCATCAAGCAAAAGCTGCGGTTCAGTAGCAGCTGATGAAGCTGGGAAGAGATGAAAAACTGTCTACAATTCCCTTTGCTGTTTGAAGTAAACATGTATATCCAAATGCATAGAAAGAGAGCTAATATTTTGCATCTGACTAGTTTACGGCCGGGTTAAACAAATCAAGGCTAACAAGTCAAGCACTGGCTACAGAATCTCCTGAGTTAGACGTGATGAGGTGCAATACACAACAATCATTACCCTGAGGTAGTTCAAAAACCATTCCCTGCTCCTGGTGTAAAAGACTTAGTGTCAATGTAACACAAATGCCTTGACCTGGAATTGCAGAAGATACATGACTGAGTTTCTTTCCTTGCCAAAGTAACATTGTGTATTATTTTTGTCAGTGGTTTGCCTGATGCAGTGTTAAATCTTTTAAGCATGCAGACCTTCAGTGCTCTCTGGGGTGTTACTTCTTCAAGCTGGAACTACTTTTGCATGATCTGCTTTTTCTCTGTTTCAGAAGGATGTTATCTCATTACAGTATCATGTCCCCTTATCACCTTAACACACAATTTCTTGTGCTTATGGAAATTATAGTCCAGCTTGTTTGTGGATTTCTACATGCATGAGCCATCCAAGGCAAAAGTTTTTTCCAGACTTCTTCAAATAGGAGATGTCTCCAGCCTGGGTGAGACTGCAACTTCCCACTGCCTCAGGAGAAGACAGATCACTGACTGGAAATCAGTGAATTGTTATGCTTTGGATGCTCGCCCTTATGGTTGAGGAGCACATGGCTTGACTCTCCTTTGGGAAACACATGGGAAAAAAGAGGGGGAAAAAAAAATCCCTGGTCTGAATCCAGTCCCCTGGACAGTGTCCGAAAAGGTGAAAGAGCAAAGAGTTCACTTATTTTCTCCCAGTCTGCTTATTCATGAGAATGTTCAGATCTGAAAACTCCTATTTGTGCTCCTGACTAGGTTCCAGGCAGGACGACCAGGCAGATCTGACTGAGACCCTTTATTTCTCTGACCAGCTAGGTAAACACTCTGATAGCTTAACTCACTCTAACAGAGGCTGACTTTTGAGTCATCCAGCACTTGCTTTTAAGACAAATGGTACAAATGTCCTGGTTTCTTCGTCCAACCCTATGAGATGAAGATGAGTACTTAGGGTCCTCCTGGTGAATCTGGATTGTGTTTCTCCACCATTGCTATAATCTTCTTTTTACCTGCCAGCCCAGAGAAAGGCCTCCTGCCTCTGGACTCTCTTGGCCCAGTGTCCAAAACATTAAATGAAGTGGGAAGCACAATGGATAGAAGAGGTTCCACAAAAGTAGACATGCAGCTCTGTATCTGGACACAGACAGAGTTGCATCAGTACAGGACTTACACTTTAAGCACAGAGATGCATCATCTGTGGTTCATCGTTCAGTACCCACTGGGATAGAATGAGAAGGGCAGGGAAAACAAAACAACCAGATGAGAGAAGACAACTGGAAGGTGAAACCACAAAGACTCAGGGAAGACACTAAACCCCACAAAAACTTACTTGCTCTCCTATAGATTGAAGTAAACTTGGCAGAACAAGAACCAGGAGAGTTGTCCCTGAAGACATAGAAGAGTACAAGGATCAAACACATCCATATGACTTGCTATCTTGAAATCCTCTCCCCCTCCCATGCTGTGCTTGGTTCCTGTTATTGAGGCCTATTTCAGTGGACTAGCCACTCTGAGCACAGGGAATAGGCTTCAGAAATGTTACGGTGATTGTGGTGGGACTTAAGGTCAGTGTTGCCCAACGTGTCCAGGCAAAGGAGGGTTACACATGCAGCACACACACAGAGCCTAGAAAAGCAACACGGGTGTGGTCAGGCCTGTAATAAACAGTTTGCTGGCACATTGCAGCTATGGACACTTAGGTTTAGCAACAGAAGTCAGCAGTTCAGCTGCACAGGGGACTGCATTATTTATGTCTTGGGAGAGGCCCAAGGAAGAGGGAGAGCAATTGAGGGATGACAGCTGAGAGCTGGCTGCTGCAGCATTACCCCAGGCTAGTGTGGATGTATAATCCAATTGAATGTGGGACCCTATTCAGCACTCACACCACCAGCTGCCGAGGAAGGAGGGTGTTTTTGCACAATTCCTATACAGAACAGTGTACTAGAAATGCACATTCAGTTACCTAGCAGCATTTACAGGGCAGGCAGGAAGCCTGGAAAAGGGTGTGAACTTTGCTTCTACTTCTTTTTTTTTTTTTTTTTTTTTTTTTTTTTTTTTTTTTTTTTTTTTTTAAGGACAGGAAGCAAAAATAATTAAATAAGTAAATTTCTAGAAGTATTTGCCCTGAAGAGATTTCAGCCTCTCATGTACAGACTGGGAATACACTTTTCACCCCTGATTTACAGTGTCAGCCAAGAGATGAGCTGTGAAGGGTCATCTGGAATTTAGGGCAGACCATAAGCCAGGCAAAGCTGCTCAGCAGAAAAGGACTTGGGGGTACTAGTTGACAGCTGGTTATGAGCCAGCAATGTGCCCAGGTGGCTCAGAAGGCCAACAGCATCCTGGCCTGCATCAGAAACAGTGTGGTCATTAAGAGCAGGGAAGTGATTGTCTGCCTGTACTCAGCACTGTTGAGGCTGCAACTCAAATACTGTGTTCAGTTTTGGACTCTTCACTGCAAGATGGATGTTGAGGTGCTATAGCATGTCCAAAGAAGAGCATGAAGCTGGTGAAGAATCTGGACAGGGAGTCCTATCAGGGCAGCTGAGGGAACTGGTTTTTTTTCCATCTGAAGGAGGCAGAGGGGAGGCCTTATCACTATAATGAGAGGAAGCTGTAGTGAGGTGGGTGTCCATCTTTTTTTCCCCCAAGTACAAGTGATAAAATAAGTGGAAATCACCTCAAGTTGTACTGGGGAGAGGATTTTGAATGGATATTACTAAATATTTTGTCACTGAAAGGACTGTCAAGCCTGGGAACAGGCTGCTGAAGAAGTGTTTGAGTCACCATCCTGTCAGGTATTTAAAAGATCTGTAGATCTAGTGCTTAGGGACATGGTTTAGTGGTGGACTCATCACTGTGAAGTTAATGGTTGAACTAAATGATCTTAGGTCTTTTCCAACCTAAGTGATTCTATGATTCTGTGACACCACATGTACATCCCTTGAGTTGCAGCAGAATAGCTACAAGCACATCCTAAGCAGACAGCTGCTGGCAAGTGGGCCATGTAACCTCCAGGTTAAGTGGTTGTCCACAGCACAAACTTCAGACAGATGCCAGTTGTTCATTTTCTGTTCTTACGAAAAAATACAGCCGCCTTCTGTAGAGGCCATAGCAGAAATGCAATGAACTTCCACAGGTTTGGAGTGCAAGCAGTGCTATGCTGAAAAGAAAATGCATGGAAGGCTAAGTAAAAGGCAGGACCATTACGTGGGGTTGGAATGAATGTGTTGTGTTTTGCCTGGATCTCAGGTCAATGCAGCTTTTTCCTCAACCATTTGCCCTGGCTTCCTGCCCTTGCACTGTGAGATCCGGGGAGGTGCTCACGGTGCTGCTCCAGCCTGCTCTTCCTGGGAAGGTGAGGTGGCTCTTGCACAGCAAGTCTAGCAGAGAGCAGCGTTCCTACTCCTCTTGACCACTCACAAGCCACCGCTGTGAAGGGCAGGGGCAGAGGAGACAGTGCAAATGGAGCACCTGAAAGAGCTCCAGAACATCAAGATGTCAGCTCTGGTAGCGACCCAGACTAGTGTTTAGAAAATTAGCAATGATTGTCTGCTCTTCAGCAGTGGAGCACTCTTGTGCCTCAAGGGTGCACTTGGGCATGCACAGGACAATCTCAAACAGCAAGAAAACTGATCGCAGTTATTTCTGTGGGACACAGGAGCCAAGAGCAGACATTCAGTGGTGACTTAGGAACACGACAGGTTTTCCCAACTTGCTCTGGATCCAATTTTTCTCTTGGGAGATGCAGCACCCAATCCCCACTCCTTTTCTCTAATACTAATACTTCTTCCAGCATCTGCCATCCCTTCTACTAGGACACAGCAGCTTTCACTTGAACTTAAGGAGAAACTTCTTTACTTTGACAGTGATGGTGCACTGGAACAAACTGCCCAGAGAGGTTGTGGAGTGTGCTTCTCTGAAGACTCACTTGATGTACGTGTGTTAACAGGGGGTTTGGATTTCCAGATGTCTCTTCCAACCCCTATCATTCCACGAGTCTGTTATTCAACTTTGAGAATCAATTATAGCTATATATTGGGACCAGAGGCAACTGTTGATGTGAGTTGTTATCAGTTTCAAGTGATCTGAGATGTACAGATTCTTTTTATTTAAGGTAGCTCTTTAGGCCTGGCACATTTTCTGCCAATACAGTGCAGAAGACAGGGAAACATTCTAAACCAACCTTGTCCCTCTCCTTCCCTGCACTAACAGCTCTTCTTGTTACTTGTCACATCCTCTCTCACTCCTCTGTTGCCATTCCTTGTGGGTGTTAGCCATTCATCACCCTTCCCTGTGCCTTATGATTCCTGGCCATTCTGCCTTCCTGCAGTCCCCTTGCTCCTCTCAGACAGTCTCTTATTTGTTACTCCTCCAATCATGTAACTTCTTTTCCTATTAAAGTATTATCCCTAAGTGTACTATCTCCTCACTGTCCTTTCTCTTTTCTTCCCCTTTTCACTTCTGTAGACAAAGGCATCCACTTTTGACCATACAACTAAGGTTTTCATCTGCTGGTTGGTTCTCTTACCACTTTCACTAAAGGTTGTACTGCTTAGTAAGGAGGTCTTCAAAGGATGCAGGATCATGCTTCACATGGGACAAAGACTCTTTCCAGATTCTAGGGTGAAGCATACATGCAGGGTTACAACTTCTTCAAAGGTTATAGAAAGGGGAAAATCCAAGTATCCACTGTAGCTGATGGAAACAGCCACGTTTCAAAGGAGGGAGTCCCTATGTTGTATATAACCTAATACACATTATTTTATATATGTGTGTGTGTGTATAACACAACATATGGTATGTTATATAGCTGTAATTCTCTAAAAATTATCACTCACCTTCTGGTGAATTTCTGCTTGTCACGATCAATGGGAAGTGGTGATAGAGGCTGCACAAATGCTGCCATTAATGCTGAGAGATTCCTGACTGCTACCAACAATGAACTTCTTGTTAGAATAATGCCATTTTTAGTCTGTATAGGAAAACTTTCACCTAAAAGGACCTGGGAAAAAGCCCATGAGTCCACCAGAGTGAAAAAATGTAATAGGCTTTGGAGACATTTGATAGCATTTATTCCTCTGTATCTTTCTCTAAGCTGTGTCTACAGCAGTTTTGCTCAGAGATGAGAAGAGCCTGCATGGACTGTGCTGACCTGCAGCTCTGACTACCCAGGGCAAAGCAGTGGCATGGAACACACATTACTTGGCCCATCCATGCAGATGCTCAGAAAAGTCATTTTGATGATGCCATACAAATGCCAGCAAACATACTTACGTCCCAACTTTCTGAGAAAAAAGAAAGCCTGGCAGGATCTCTGCCATTTTACAGAGCTAGCAACTAATGTAACAAAAAGACTTCCTCTCTAACCAAACTACATGCAGCAGACAAAAGTATGTGCTGCTGTTTTCTCCCTTCTGAATATTTTTCTGAACTATATTTCCCCTCTCTTGCTCAGCTTGCAGTGACAATTATTTCCATTTGCTATGGGCTAAACATTGTGGTTGGCTTTTTTTTTTCCCCCAAATCTCAAGGATATAAATATTTTTCATGTAAATATTATCCTTCCTGTGATGTACCTATTACTTATATTGACTGGAATGGATGTTAATACAAAGTAGCAGTGGTTACATCAGTATTTGCTCGTTTCTCTGCAATGTCTTTTGGCAAACTAAAGATCTTTGTTAAGATAAATAGTAGCACTGTGGTAAAGAAAAGAATGGACAGTTGTGATTTTCTGACTGTGCTGATAAGATGTAGAGTTCTTTACTGCCATCAATATGTGCACCAAAGTTTCACTCTGGGACTCACTGGAAGTGTGTTTCTTCTGAAGAAATTATGTGAAATGAAGCACTGAGCTGCACTGTAACATCTCTCATCTTACTTTTCACACAAGGTATCTACCTAAAGATCAGTACCAAAAAAAAAAAAAAACCAAAAAAACCCCACTATTATCAACCTACTGTAATGCCCATTAAAGTCAAGGACAAGATCAAGGGATATTTAAGGGAAGTATATACTAGTTGTCAATGTTTATGTCAGATATATTAACGTCCAAGCATAACCAGAAATATTCAAGAGCACATCTGAAAATGGTCCACTTTGCAGGTTTTCCCCTGATACATGTATATGTAGATATGTGCACTCTGAACGAGAGACAAAACTTTTTCCTCCTACAAGCTGCCTTTTACCTCCAAACCCATCCATTTGTATTCCTCATCTTCCTTGAATTCCTGCACAGGTTATTTCCATGCCAGATTCCAAGTAAGTCTTATTCCTCTGATGAAGTAGAGCACTGCCTTCATTGAAAGTCAAAAGCAGCTTATTCCCTACCACTCACAAACAAGGACTTTCAGGTTTCCCCAGATATTCCAAGGTATTTGGAATATTTTGAATGCCTCCCTGCCCCTACCATGTGTGACTTTCAGCAGTTTAGGAGCACATGCAAATGACTTCTTTGTATGGCAATTCAACCATCACTGCTGCAGTCACTTATGAAAAAAAACAGTGCTGTCAAAAGTAGTGATTATGGGGTACAGTTGTCTGATTTATCGCTGCTTTAGCCTCCAGTAAAACTTTGCCTCCATTACCCCATTCTGATCCAATATGTTTTGCCCATCCTATACAGTCAAATCATACATCAGTCCATGCTTATCCCTGGTAGATCTGTTATCTGGTATAACTAATTACAGGCATTGACTGATTAAGGGAGTGGAACGTCTTCCTTAAGAAGAGAGACTGAGGGAGCTGGAACTCTTTAGTTTGGAGGAGACTGAGGGGTGACCTCCTTCGTGTTTATAAACATGAAAAGGGCGAGTGCCAAGACAAGGGAGTCAGACTCTTCTCGGTGATGCCCAATAACAGGATAAGGGGCAATGCGTGGAAGTTGAGGCATAGGAAGTTTCATGTAAACATGAGGAAAAAACTTTTTTGCTGTAAGGGTGACAGAACACTGGAACAGGCTGCCCAGGGGGGCTGTGGAGTCTCCCTCTCTAGAGATATTCAAGACCTGCCTGGATGCAATCCTGTGTGATCTGGTATAGGTGATCCTGCTCTGATAGGGGGGTTCGACTAGATGATCTTTCAAGGTCCCTTCCAACCCCTAATATTCTATGATTCTCTGTTTCTGTGATTCTGTGATTCTGGCTTGACTTCATTCAGATTTGCTTCTAGTGACTGCATGGATTTTGTAATGGACTTCTAGTGCAGAGAAGACACCTTTTTGCTTTCTGAAGCAGTGGCTTAAGATGTGCTGTGTCAAGGAACACGGTATTTACAAGCTTACTTGCTGGCATGAGTTAAGTGTTGCTCAGCATCCAGCACTCTGACCTAAGGTTCCCTGTCTGATTGATTGATTAGTCTGAGAATAATACTAAAATGAAAATGTATATCAGATAATGCAGGCCGTTACACTGAAAATGTGAAAACCCAACCAAAGTACCATAATTGGTGTGATGACACCTCCCCTGCATGCTGGCTGTCACATGGCTGTTAAAGCACAACTGCCTTATGACCATGGAAAACTACAGCTTGCAGGGATCCCAACTGTGTCCTTTAGACCTTTTCCATCAAGCCTTTCCTTGCCTTTTCTGTTGTGCTTTATTCATGACTTCCAGAAGCCCTTGACAAAGGAGTTACATGGGTATGTCAGTGTGCCTCAGGCACTCAGTTTTGTTAGGTTCCTTTAAAAATTCTGCGTATTATGTGCCACTCACAAATACACAAATACATTCACCTCCACTGCTTGCCAAGAGCAACTTGGATGGCAGGACCAGAAAGAGAGTCACGAGACAGGAAAGGGAACACCCAGTAGGAACCATTACTTATTTTGTTTGTTTCTTGAGGCAAACAGCTTCTTGACTTTGAGCTTTGCAAATCTGTCCTCTCATGTCAGCTACTTACAGGAATCAACAGTCCATTCTTCCAAGGTGAAGGCTGATGCAAGGCAAGGAACACATTGCTTGGGGACAGATTCTCCATTAGAAGTAACAACGGATGAACCAAGCTGCTGCCACCCTGAGTCACAACCCTGCTACATTTATTTGATCTACCTTTGAGCTTTTATGTTGTGTTCATGTATTTATTTGTGTTTGGCAGCAAGCATCCCCATGTCCCAGAAAGCATTGGAACAAAGGCGGCTTCACTGGGGAGAAGTTTTGCCCTGGTGGGATAATTCCAAGGTTATCTGAAGTGCTCCTGCCAAGGCAAATCAAGCCAATCAGGAAGCCCCCAGAAATGTGGGCTGTGCTCAGTTTGTTGTTTCCACCCTTAGACATTTCCTGCTATTGTTCTTGTCATTTTCTCCAAGTGTCCACTGGACTGGCGGGTGGTGCTGCTAGCGCTGGCAAGGGTATTTGGGGAGGTCTCTGGTCCTCTTGGGCACATGGAGAGCTCTATGCTATTCCTTTCACACTGCTCCAGCACAAATTTCCAGCATACAAGTACAGGGAAGGTGAGGCCATGGTGGTTACTGCACCTCAGTGAGTGAAGTAAAGTGCCTTTCCCTGCTTGCTGTGCACAGCTGGGGAAGACTGAAAAGCCATACAATCATGACTGATTTTTTTAGGTCAAAAAATTGCTTACCACCCCAGGACAAGCAGCAGAAAGTGGGTAGGTGGAAGCAGCATTCTGGGTTTTACTGAGAGATGTAGAGACCTGAGGAGACACCAACTATACTCTAGAAACGGACTGGCCTAGTTTTACCTCTGCCACCTAGAGCCTGGTTTTCTCTTGATGTACAGAAGGTTACCTACAGTGCTCTACCCCTCTCCCCACACACACCATTAGAGGACCAGAGGAGCTATAAATATCCAGGCCAGACAGGCACAATGCTGCTATCTCAGTTTTCAATTCTTTGAGTTTTGTGATTACATTTTTTCTTTCATCAGATGCATCTCACAGGTTTCTACCTGCAGTGGGAGGGACTGTGAAGAGCTGGGTGGTGCACACTCCACACTCCAGCCACTGGAAATCACAGCAAACCAGTTCCTAGATGCCCACCACCTGCTCAGGTAATCATGAGCACACCTTTGGTTTTCATCTACATCATAAATCACCTTCCTAAACTGTAGAGAAATTGTGAAATTGAATTTGTTCTTAGACAGCATCTGTAACTCTGCAGAGCGTGCTGTTGTTTCTGAGGTGTACTGGTGAATAGAGCCAGCTACAGAGATCTGTGAATGAAGAAATGAGTGGGAAAAATTCCTCTGAGATTGCTCAGGGCTTACTTTTCCTGTTCTTTGCTCCATAATTACATAGAATCAGCTGCACCTGAGTCATTGCTGACTGATCCCTCATGCTGGTGAAGCATGAATGAAAAAAAGGAGGAGAGTGAGTTTAGTAACATGACGATGTCCCTTTTTTTTTTTTTTTTTTTTTTTTAAACTTCCCAGGAAGGATCATCAGTTCCCGTTACTACTGCAGACATGGAAAGCTGGAATAAGCCACTTTTTAAATTGTAGGAAGCTGAAAAGTTTGTCTTGACTTTGCACTGCATGTTTGTGGTAGGAGTCAGCTGATGGCTTCCTGCCTGCGTGTGTCTTGGACGGGTGAAATTCTTGACCCGTGGACTCCCCAAGAGCCACAGAGCCTCCAAGGCAGGACAAAGTAAACATCTGGGTTGATTTGTTTCAAGGGAGCAAAAACCAGCCAGGAGAGCACCTGCAGCCTGGAATGGATTAGAAAATGAATTATCTTCCTTTTTAAGAGAAACTTTAAAAACATGCCAGAATCTATGTTTTGATGATTGGGACACAGCAGAGAGGTGGCATGAGATTGCATTTCTGAGGGAAAATATTATAGATGACTCTAAAGTCATCTGGCAGTGTGGTAACCCCTTACTTTCTAATAAATTACTTTGTACTCTGCATTCTTTCTGCAACAGGCTGAGGAAAGCTAAGTGTAGCCTGACAAGTTCCTGGCTGCAGTTCTGGTGAGGGACTGGCTGGTTTCCTTTCTGTGGTTTCAGTGGATCCCATGAGGATGCAAAATTTGCCCTCCATGGACCTCCTCACCAAGGTAAACAATTTCTGTGCCTGGGGCAGAAGTACTGAGGGATGAGCTAGCAAGGGAAGCTAGTCTGTGACATCTCTGGAATATCTTGCTATACAACTAGGGAACAGAGGCTACAGTTTTGCAGGACTTTCCTAAAGTCTAAATAGTTTATTTTGCCTGGTTTTGAGTATCGCAGTGATCTTAATGCTCAAAGATGTTGGCTTGGAATAAATTTAATTTGACTCTTACCAAACCCATGAACCATCCTGATTTAATCCATACGATTAACCCTCTTGTCTCCTCTCTGTACCTGCTGTGTTTGTATGTTGATATTTGAACAAGTCACTCAAGTAAAATAAGTTCTTGTAAGAATGTGTAATGATAAATGTGAGATCATTATTCAGGTTTACAGCAATCACATTTTTGGTTTTTTGTCTAAAATTTCACATGAGACCAAGGCCAAAGGCTTCACAGATGAATAGACCATGTCCCACTTCCCAGTTAAATTCATTTGGGTAAGTGTGTTGTGCTGGTTTAAGGCTAATTGGAATATTTTAATAGAGAAAATTATATTATAGGCTGTGAAAGGAAACAATGGTGATGTCTACTTCACTCATAGGCTTGCTGTTATGCTTAAGAAAGAACCCAAAACAAAAGATAAGACAGTCGGGCTCTGGGCACTCTCGGGGATACACTGTCTGGGGCTATCCTGCAACTTCTGGCTTCTTCTCTCCGACAAATTAATTCACTAACCACTTTTTCTTCTAACTCCTCCTCTGGCCGATCCTCAAAACCTTGGGGTAAGGTATAGGGGTGGGGAGAAGGTGGAAGGGTGGTTGGGAGCCCCTCCTGGGGTCTCTGATTTCTGGGAGGGGTGTTGTGTTTCTGTATTACCTTTACTTTGTATATTTCTGTAAATATTCCTGTATATAGTGTATATATCTGCTTGTATATTGTGCTGAGCTGTAAATAGAGCTTCATCTAAACTTCCAGCCGGCTGAGTTCTAGTCTGGGTCATTTTTACAAAGTGTGGGGGAGCGGGTAACTCCCTAACCCATCACATGTGTACACATTCACAGCATGGGACTTTAAGAAATTACTGAACAGTATCTTTTGTAACTTATAAAAAAGCTTAGAAGTGACGGAGGTTTGACTGAAAAGAGGTTTGACTGAAAATCCAGCCTCGATGGAGGTTTGATTTTGATTGATAATTGGATGCAGGTACTTCTGAAAGTTTATCTCCTATAATACGATTCCCTGCAAAGGGAAACAAATGATGACAAGGATAACAAATCACCCAGATTCAAGTAGCTTCTGAGATTTAGTCCACCTGCACCAAAAAAAGTAAAAAATGGGTCACCATCATAGCTGACACTTCTGAAGAGAGCTTAAGGCCCAATATGCAGACTGGACCCATGCTGTCAGGAAGTTCTCTGTCTCCCAGGGGCCCAGATTAGTGATACGAGGAGGATGCTTCCTCCCCTAGTGCAGCCCTCAGACTAGTATCCACTGCTGATCTTTCAGGTAGGCAGTGATGAAATAATGACAAGAAGTCCAAGAGCAATGAAGAGAGACTTCAGGGCCTTGGAAAGACAGGCTAAGGGATCGGGAACACAAGCAGTGTTCTCCTCTACCCCTCCAGTTGCAGGGAGTGATGAAAGAATAAACAGGCAGAGCAAGAAGATCAATGACTGGCTCCAAGCCTGGGATCTCCAGCAGAACCTTGGGTTCTTTAATCTCGGGATTAAAGGCCTGTTGCAAAGAATGTGATACACCTGTGACAAGAGAACAGATTGTAGCCCAGGTACTGGCAGAGCTCAATGACATATCTTTAAACTAGATTGGAAGTGGGCAGGGTACAAAACCAGGCTTGCTAGAAATAAGCCTGAGGCCAGCACAGCAATTGATAGAAGGGATGATGTTCTAGTGAGGTCTGTCAGTCCTCACTAGTATCAGTGGAGGTGTGAAATGGAGACCTATGTGACAGTGAAATGCAAGCATAACTGATCAAACAGCAACCTCAGGAGCGTGCAAGAACAGCCAGGTAGGAATTAGGACCTTTCCCTACAAAAAGGCGGCAGGACCTTTAGACAAACTGAAGTGTGTCTATACTAATGGACACAGCACGGGAAACAAGCAGGAGGAGCTGGAAGCCATTGTGCATCAGGAGAACTATGATATAGTGGCCATCAAAGAAAGTTTGCCTCACACGACTGGAGTGCTGCAACCAATGGCTACAAACTCCTCTGAAGAGATATGCTAGGAATGAGAGGCAGTGGCGTGCCCTGTATGTCAAGGAATATTTTGGTTGCATTGATCTTAACAACAAGGGTGATAGAGTTGAGTGTTTATGGGTATGAACCAGGAGGAAGGCCAACAAGGACTGGTGGGAGCCTGTTATACACCACCCAACCAGGATGAAGAGACAGGTAAAATATTCTTTAAGCATCCAGAAGTCTTATGATCACTATCCCTTGATTTCACAGGGGACTTCAACTTCCCTGATGTCTGCTGGAAATAGAACACAGCAGAGAGAGAGCAGCACCAGAGGTTCCTGGAGTGTGTGGAGACTTCCTGACACAGCTGGTGAGGAACCAGCTAGGGAAGGCACCCGGCTGGACCTGCTGCTTGTGAATAGAGAAGGATTTGGGGGTGATGTGAACGCTGGAAGCTGTGTTGGGCACAGTGATCATTAAACTGATAAAATTCTCACTTGCTGCAGAAGTAAAGCAGGGGATCAGCAGAACTGCCACCCTGGACTTCTGGTGAGCAGATTTGGACCTGTTTCAAAGACTGGGCAACAGAGTACCTTGGGAGGCAGTCCTGAAGGGCCAAGGAGTCCAGGAAGGCTGGACACTGCTAAGGGGGA